>PNEQ01013200.1:5667-27888 GCA_003012365.1 Medauroidea extradentata
CCCCCCCCCCTCTCTCCTCCCCCTCTCTCCTCCCCCTCTCTCCATCTCTGTCTTCCCTCTCCCTCCCTCCACTCTTTTTTATCCTTTCCTTCCTGGTATGCTACTTTCACAACAACTCGTCAACTTGATAGTTAGCCATATGATATGTACATAATAAAAGTGTTAAGAAAATTAATTAACTTGTAGTATTCAGTTGGATATTACTAAATGAATGAAGGTTACATTTTAAACTGTGCTAGCAAGTCCTTACATTTTCAACAAATCAGTTTAATTATTAATAAAGTTGGTGCTGCGGATCGCTGCTTTCAGCAGCAGCTCTTGAAACTACGTAGCAAACACGTACACAACATACACATAACTGGAAAGAAATAAAAGTCCTGCTGAAAAATAACACCAAGCAGTTGAGGCTCAGGTAAACAATACTCAAATTACGTATTAAAATTAAAGACACACAAGTACTCGCAGGGGACCGTGGCACTTGATGTGTGTAATTGTCAAGCTCCCACACCCTGGGAGTACTTGTATATCTTAAGTTTAAATATGTCATTAGTTGCCTAGTGGTCTTTGTAGTTCCTTATCAATCCAAATATTTCATTACAGTTGAAATATTAACTGAGGCTTAGCTAATTTAACGGTGCATCATACAGAGTGAGCAAGTACATTACACAAAGGTCTTGTGGCACTTTTCTTGGCGCACTTCTAGACTTAAGGACGCCGTCTACTAGAATCGTGAAGAGGCGCGCAGACCTTTAACAATCCTGATTTTATTCGAAAACCATTCAACATGTTGTCACGCGGTTAGGCTACGAAAAGCATTTAAGGATCTTAGTACAGGTCTATAATTTTGCCATTAACTGTTATCGTTCTTAATGACCATTTTTTTTAGCATGAATGTGACCTAATCGGGACTTTTGATGCTGATTTTTATGTAAGAGTAATCATTTTCACGATATTCTGAATATTATAGACCTGTAGAGCGACTCTTTCCCTTTCGTCGCGTAAGATAAAATGATAGTGTTGTCGCTGAAAGTCCCATAGTAAAAACGGTTCAGCGGGAAGCTTGCACGGTAGTTCAGCGCTTGGCTCGTTGAGGCGACGAGGCATTTGATGTGCGCTTCAAGGTCGACCTTACAGCTCCGTCGCTTTTGAGCCTCTCACGCACGGGTTGACGGCGCCCTTAAGACGTGACAGAAGCTAAATGGGGCGCAAGACGACATCTTGCAGGATTAATGTACTGTTGTGAAAGTCTACTTCGAACTTTCTCATTGTAGGTTATAAATTATTTTCAATTAAGTTCATATTGTTTATTATTTGTTAAATTTTTCATGTTTGTAATTTATATGTACAGTATAATGGGTACATAACAGATGGAAACTGCTGCTAAGAAAAGTCTACAATCTGTTACTTTCACCATAAAAATGGTGTGGTGCAGGGCTACAAGTTAGATCAGCTTTATCCATAGTGCTTGTGCACTTGATTTGCTGAAATTCACTCTAAACACAAGAAAAAATGCTGATAAAATTAAAGCTAGCATTAAAAATGTGATGTTATTACACCTATCATGTGCTGCAAAAGCTACTTGTTCTCTTGCACAGAACATATCCATGATGGAGAGGGGGATGGAGTCTAGTCCCCTTCTCTTTCAAATCACTTAAAAATAGAAATGGAGCACGATAGAATCCTTTACTCCACTCACATAGTACAAATTGTATTTAAATAGCGTTGAGTCGATACTGATACAAAATATTGGCAGTAATGTGTTGGCACTGGCGAAGAATGTGTGCTTGTCTTTGAGCAATGTGTTGGCTGCTGGCAGAGGGAGGGATGAAGACGCTGCTGGACAGTTGGAGAAGGGGGCGGGAGGGTAGTTAAAATGCAGACGAGATGATGTCTGCAACGCTTGCACACTGTTGCCTAGGTTTGCATACAGGCTTGAGGCTGCATCTAAGCCTTATTTTATTCACACGTTCACACAAACCCCTTGTAACATACCTACAAGTGTACCTGTTTACAAAATGCAGCATTTGTACATATGCTTCGGTGTGAATAATGTCTTGAGTTGACACAATCCATTTTGAAAACGCTGCGCTGTGACGAAAGTGAACTTGTTATAAAAAGTGACCTATCGTGTTGTGGGCCAGGGCCACACGCAAGTAGCGTGTGAACATATACATTAAATGATGTGCTGTAATTGTTTGGTTTGATGTGATCGCGCGATGCAGCTGCCACCTACCTGCGAGAAGCTGAGGTGTGCGAGTGATTGATTACGAGACAACGCTACTGCGGCCAAGTTGGGCTGTCAAGTTTTCTGTTCATTATGACGGAGTTAACATACTTGTTGGGTATCATCTAAAAGAGCACATGCGAATCTGCTAAAATAAATATATAATTTAATTAATATAACAAGTTTTTCCCTGTTAAGTAGGTATCAACTCACTTTTTTAACAAAATTTTGGCCAATTTTTTTGGTTTTAGGCATCGAAATTAGCCGAATTCTGTAATAGCGAACACACGGCTGTAGCGAGGACCAAACCTGGAACCGCAACACCTAGTTATGACGGGACTCTACTGTAATTACATTTTGAAGTGTGTATCGGCTTTGGGTGTAGGTTCGGATCGGTATTAGTAAAATCTTAAATCGGCCCAACACTATTTAAAATTGTGTAACCTACTTACTAAGCAATGTATCAATCGGTTAGAAAAGTGATTAATTGGGTTATTAAATGTATGTACAAACTATCTAAAACGTACAACAATAATAAGCTTTCTTCTTGCTTCTCTCCCTCTTGCTCTCTTTCTCACGCCCATTTCCATCTCCTTCCCTCCGTAAAATTCATAGCTGGGTCCATGCCTGCTGGTGCGTATTATGTTGGTTTGTAAGTTTTGATTCTAAATAGGTATATATGTACTTGTTTATTGCATATAATTTTTTCCGAGTGTTGGGGACGTGTATATGAGCAATAAATATTGCCCTTCCCTCGTGACTTGGACCATTAGTTGGGACATAACAACTTTTAAAGTGTGATTTATATCATCCATTGCCAAATGCAGGAACATGTGGAAATAAACTAAACATTAATTGTAGCCTACAAAATTATTTTTAAGTTTCCAGACATTTGGTTTGGACTAAAAAATAATAATTCTGTGTGGTGAAGTGTTTTTAGTATGTCTTTGAGGGTGTAGTTCCCCTTTCCCTCCCCCCTTCCTTCAGAAAATGTAATTTGTACAAAGTTTTATTGGAAGCAGTAACATGTTCCATAAATGTTTGTTCTTTAAAATGTATGTGTGTCAAATGTATTGAATGGTTATTAAACCTGTAAATAAGTACAAATATTTGTTTGCTGATGATTTTATGCAACTGGTTAACATGTCTAAACAAAAATGAAAGTTCATGGATCACAGTGTTCATGAAGTGGGGCCACTGTTTCTGCAGGCTAGTGTGTTGTTCAAAACTTAAGTTTCTTCAGCTTTGTTGTTGGTAGCTTTGTTTTCAACTACATGTACATTCCTACAAGGGCAAATCTTCATTTGGAATTACAAGTTGTAGTGGAGTTAATAAGTCTTCTTCATCTGCCTGTGAATTCTCTAGTAGAAATACAATGGACGTGCATTATAGGTGATTCGGGATGAAGTGAGCACTCAAAAAAGCCCTGATTCATTTCTATTTGTCTGCCAGTTTATATCTTTCTGCCGCATGTAAACATAAATATTGCCACGTGCTTTTATTTGCATAGGCTTATACAATGTTTACATTTACATTACACTGCTCTGATAAATGTTATCTGTAATATCTAATTAAATGAACGGGCGCTGTATATATATGCTATATACTCAATAGTAATCTTAGTTATAAATACCTGCAAGTTAACGTTTTATAACACTGGTTTCTCTGAATCTACTCTAATTAGTTACGACACAATGTTTTCATTACTTGTCTCGTAAATGCATGCGTAGTATATTAATTTGTTATTCAAAATCGCCACTATAAACACACACGATATGCGCAATTCAAGAATTCAAGTTCCATTCAGCATACTGCCATGAACGACGACGACACAATTAACAAAAACAATAAAAAACGTATTTTCTTATTGTGTGAAACCGGAAAAAAAAATGCTATTTCTAATTCCATGTACTCAGGCTAGCGATCGTAAAACATAACAGATTACACATTGCTAATGACTTCACATAATTACCAATGATATTCACAAACAGTTACTTCTAATACTTTTGAACTTTAGTCATTTTATAAAAAATAATCCTTGATGGCTGTTCAGTCACATAGAAAGCACAACTCTAGCTAAAAGTCTGTGCAGGTTGACCTTGTTTTCCACTTAAACTCCCAACAAGTAAGCACCTCTCATACTGTATTTTATTATTTTCTGAAGTTTAAGTTGGATACTTTTTGAAGAGAACGTTGTGTGTGCATTTGAGTTTCAAAGAGGTAGACTGAGATACTGTATTTTTACATATCTTCATTTATTGAAAATAATATGCAGTTAAATCATGGTACTAAAATAAAAACCTTCAGAGTTCTTACTGACACAATGCTGAAGTGTTTCTGTTGGTGTGATGCAGGCCTTAAAAGTTATTTTGTTCACTTAATAAATGAAATTATATATTATGAAATATTGCGAAGTCCACTGGTAGAATAAAATTTTTCCTAGTGATATGAATGTTAATTAATACTACTGTTAACATATACCTCATACACTGTTACAAAATGTGAAAATTCATCCAGTATTATTTCAAGTTTGCATTGAAGAGATTTCTCTTTATTGAAAAATAATTTTGAAAATGTGTTTTATATTTTTATTTTGTAGGGATGGTGACAATGGCAGTTTTGAAGCCTGTCTAAATGTGCATCTTGAAACATTTTTAAAGTGGGCAGCACACACCAGCAGCTATTTTCATTCAAGATACAATAGTGGCATCTGCTTCTTGATGTGATATTCCTACGAGAAAGAAGAAATGGATTTTTGAGCAGCTCAATGGCAGAACAGTGTGGTTTCTGCTAGCCCCTTTAAACTGTTGAAACATGTTGACAGGCTGTGACAATGTTTTTAATTCTTCTTACTGGAGTTTGATTTTCTTTGTAAGTGGTATGTGTGTGGTAACAGTGGTGATGTGATCAAGGAAATGTTCCTTTTTATAATTTTTACAAATAGTAGATTGTGTGGTACATCTGGCATACATGACTAATTTACCTATGTTTACATATTTTGCGTATGTTTTTGTGTTACTTGGCAGTGTAATTGCTTGAGGAATCTTTATGTATTCTTGTAGGATAAAGCAAGCATGGCCTATAGGTACAGTTCTTTCTCAGCTACCTGATGCATAGCTTACTCATTCTCTGCCAGGATATGTTTTGTTTTACCATTAAAATCTTTGTTTGTTATGAAATGTACGTGGTAAAATATTTTTCAGTTAATTACTTGTAATATTAACTCAGCAAGTGTGCTAATTGAAAAAAAGTAGTAACAGTTTTTCATATATGGTTTTCATATAGTAAAATATTATGTATATTAAACACAATGATGAGAAATGATCATCTTGAGATATGAGCATCCTTTCAAGTGACAAAACAGTCTTCAAGGCTACTGGAGATTATGTCATATAATGCAGATGGCATAATTAATTTTTCTCACAGGTTTTGACCAATTTCGTATATCTAGTAAATACGGAATCTGTGACCTGCAATTGTACATCACACATTTACTGATTGTAGTGCAATAATTTCCTCATTTAAGTCTTAAAGGATTCTTTTTAATTAATGTAGTTATTTTTTAGACTTGGTTAAATGTACCTAATATTTTTTTAACTGCACTTATCTGTTTTAGTGAAATTATTGTGTGCTGTAGGTCATTTACCAGTATTCAGGTATGTTGTGCTTCAAGGAAAGAACTTTTCTTGTTTACTCAGCAAATATTTTTTTCTGGTTGCTTTGAAGATTGTCAAAAAAATTAATTTAGAGTATCTTGCTGGAATTACATTTCCACATTAAACTTTAAGTAACTTTACTTTGGAGCCATCACATTTTACTTTTACTCATAGGTTCACAAAGGCTGTAATAGTTACTCTGTGTTGTTCTTGAAGGGAATGTGTAATAGGTAGCAGCATACAGTGTCTCATGTCTATTGATAATTTTTGTAATACATGATTAGGTACAATGATTCTTTTTTCATACCGTAAAGTGATGGGTGTAAAATTACTCATTTCTGTAGCTTTAATGTTTGTTCCAATTGCTTTCATATTTCAATTTTTTATATGTTATTTAATGACCTGAATATGATATATGATTGCATTTAAATCAAACCAATTACAGATTGTTTATTAATACAGTCACTTTTATAGTGTTATTTTTAGGGGAATTTAATTTTAAAATGTCTTTGTTACATGATGGTTGCACTCTTATTTTCAAAGTCTTAAAAAATAATTTAAGATAACCTGCATAATGGCTGCACCTGATATTTTATCATGTCACAATAATTATTTACGCAAATGAATGGATTAATAAGATTCACTGGTCTTGTTACACACCAGAAATATTATTTTTCAAGAAAATATTATGCTATAGATTAGTTAATACAGAAAATGTATACAAATTTTACATTTTATTTTTAATCAAAACAAATCTTAAAAAATCTTACAGGAAACATTTTATCTTTTCCTTCAAACCTCTCATAATCGGAGCGCCCCATTTTTTTCTTTTTCTTTTTGTAAAAACTTTTTTTGTCAAAAAAAATGTGTGATTATGCAAGTAAATACAGTAACCTATTTCATGTTACCTTGCAATTATCACGCATGACCTCTTTGACTACTCAAAATATTCAAATGGATGTGTTCTGGTATTGTGAAAGTGCTTTGAATTTTGTGTGTTTTTTTTCGTTTTTGTTAATTCTTAAAAAATATACACTAGTCCCCCGATTTTACAAACCCTGGATTTAACGAAGTTAGCGATTTTATGAACAGGCTTTCAGAAACCCTAAAAAAATATCAAAATAATATTTAAAAATTGTAAAAAAAATGACGTTGAAGAAGGTTTAAAAATATATTATATGGCAGTAAAATATAAGTTATAGAGGTACATGCATTGTTTGGCAAGTCACAACATTGAAAGCTGTTGTACTTAAAAAAAAATAAACTTTCAATTTAATTTGTAATTTGTGTCCACTGTTACGGCATGTTTGTTTACATTGGAGCATGGGAGAGTCCCGTCACAGCAGTTGGCTGGCTGCTGCTAGTCTCTGTCTTCGCGCTGTAGGTAGGGGGCCAGCTACGGCAAAGGGGAAGTGTCTATACTTGAAGGGGATGGTGGTAGACAGTGAGCTTTCTGTGTGGAGACTTCTACCCGCCTATCTCCAGACGTAGAAGGTTGAGGGTCATCTGAATCATCTGCAGTGTTCTGTGAACGACATTTCACAAACATCTCAAGAGTAGGCTGTGTAGTCACACTTCTCCCCCACCACCCATAGTAGATGGCTTGATAGCTTGACAGGTCGCTAAATAAACGTTGATGAACATTCTCAAAACATTCAGTGTCAGAATCCATGGCTTCTAATTTTAATAGTGCAGCGTCTAACTAATTAAAAAACCCTGCCAATCCCTTCTTTTTAAATATTTTTTTCTTCTATCGGTAGCAGCTCAGTCAACTTATTTTCTCTGATAGTCGGAATTCTTCCAACTGAATCAGATCTTCATTAGTGAACTCTTCATCGTGACATGTGAGAAGCTCATTGATGTCATTGGCATCCACTTCAAGTTCTGTTTTGTCAGCTCAAAATACATTTTTGTTGCTTGCTGAAACTACCCAATTTACCATATGTCAGTGAAATCTTGAAGCCATCAACAAGACACATTTTCTTCCACACATACATTTTTGTCTGCTTTAATTCAACCTATGATGCCACAATATTCTCAATAGCATTAAGAATGTTGTAACCCTTTAAGAAGTCACATAGGTTAATTCCTTCGTCACTGCCAATATCTTTAATTTCCTTGGAAAATGTACGTCGCAGATAATAGGCCATCAGTGTCGCATTAGCACCTCAATCCATGGGCTGCAGGAGGGATGTGGTTCGTGGAGGTATGTAAACAACTTTCACGTCAGGATGAAAGTTGTCCAATTCTTTTGGGTGGCCAAGTGCATTTTCAAAAATGAGAAAACCACTTTACGTGGAATATTTTCTTGGTGCAGTATTCCTTGACCTCCGGAACAAAATTATTACTAAACAATTCTACAAACAATGTGTGTGTTATCCAGACCTTGGTGTTTGGTTTCCAAATTACAGGCAGTCTACTCAGGTCATTTTTTGTAATGCCAGAGGTCTCTGAGAATGAAACTGCAAGTGGTTTGAGTTTCATGTCTAGAAATGTTACTTCCGACCGTACTAATAATATAATCTTCTGCAATCTTCAATCCAGGCATTGATTTTTGCCCTTTTGAAATAAATGATAGTTCTGGCATTTGTTTCCAAAACAGCTTTTTCATCAACATTAAATGTTTGCTTTGGCAAACATCCTCCTTCATCAATGTTTTCTGCGAGAAAGTAAGGAAAATCATTTGCAGCATCCGTATTTGCACTTGCGGCCTTGCCCAAAATCTTGATGTTGTGAAGATTTGTCCGCTGCTTTAATTGTTCAAACCACCCAGCACTAGTTTTAAATGTGCTTTCCGTGTTTGATTTCCCAGCTGTCTTCACTAAATATTCATGTAAGGATCTTACCTTCTGGATAATCAGGAATCTCACTGGTATCTGTTTTTTTTTGTCATCTTTGAAATTGTGCCCAGCCTCTTCTTTGTAATTGTGACTGCACCCAAGTGCTACTGCAGCATCTGCCACTGCACACTCAGATCACTCACAGACAAAGGCAAAACTGTGTACGTGCATCGCTTCCTTTTTTGGCACGTGGACATAGATAAGGTAGCGTTGCAGATGCGTAGTCACGTGTTTTCAGATCCTGTTCAGCACTACAGAGATTTACGTGGCTCTTCAGCTAGGGAATGGTGTTGAGGTGAAATTAGGGAAACTTTGAGTGGTAATATGTCGGTCAAGAAACAAAAATTAAATTTTTTTGGCAATTTTTTTTACGTATATCTGAATTAACATAAGTGGCAGGTTACATAACTCTGGGGATGCCTGTACTATCAAAATGTGCACATCGTGCATTCAAGTATTTTTCGTGTTTTAATGTGAGTTTTGGTCTTATTTTGTTTTAACGCGAATTACCACAAAATCATGACCCTACTTATGCAATAACAGAAACATTAAAGAAACTGTACATTTTAGTTGTTTGTCCAGATTTCATTTTATGACTTCTCAATTCAGTTTGCAGCCTTAAAATACAGGAGGAAAAAATATACACAGTTCTGTTAAATGTACAGTTGTGTAAAGTCATAAACAACTGAGTGAATTGAGATAACGTGGTTGAATGTGATTATACCTGGAGAGTAATTCAGTTTCTGCCAAGAAATTATTGTCTGGAGGTTTAGTTTTGTTTCATTATATTGTAAGAGACATCCTGTATGGTACATAAAGTTATTTTGTTGACGGTACAAAGTGTAAAACAGGTCAGACACATACCAATTGGTTACTGTAGTTTTAAAAAATACACACAGTGGCTGAGTATTCGTGATTGAACAGTCATCTAGTCATTTTGACTGAGTTTTGTAGAATCTTAAAGTTGTGATTATTATATTATATGGCTGTGCTTAACAGTTGGTCATGTGTGGACAGAACACTGTACAAATTGCTTTGTGGTTTTGCATGTTTAACTGAGGCTGTTATTGTATGATGTTTAAGATGTTTAGAGAGTGATAATCCTTTTGTGTTATTTTTGTTTTCAACTATATTCACACATCTATTCTTACAGGCGGAATTAGTCAGAACTATCATGTGTCTTTGCAGCTATTAGCCAAGCAACATACTTAGGGTGAAAATCTGTAGACCTGCATGAAAGTAAGTACTGTAGGAGAAGGAACGCATGGTTAAGGTAATACCTGACAACCTTTATCTGTAACCTGCTGGATATTTAGCTTCAGGTAAAGATCATTTGCCACAACTCTTCTTATATGCAACTTCTAAAATATCTGATCCGTAAGCTATTTGGTGGCCATTCTAGTGTATGTTTCTACTCGTATGTAACACCATTCTTCTTTCATTTTTTTAAATTACTGGTGTTTATATACTCAGGCACCTACTGATATTTATCTTCCCATTGATCAATATACAGTTATGCAAAGTATTTATAGTTACAAAAGGTAGGGGAGTTGAAAAAATTTATTATACATATTTATTTTTTTTTGCCATGTAATTGTGTGTAATGAATGCCCTATTATATATTTTTTTGTGTTTTATTTTGTTGTGTGTGTTTAACTTAATTATTGAGTGGTATTTTCACAACCATATTATAGAAATACACTGAGTTACATTTTGTGCGGAGCTACATAATTGTACTCATAAGGCTGCTTCCGCAACATGAAATACATAGCATCATAGTGAAGATGTATCACATTATAAATAATCAAATTTCGGAAACAGAACTTACTAAATCAGACATTGCAGAATTTCCGTTACTGAAGGAGAGAAAAAAAAGGCCCGAAGTTGGTAATTAAAGAATCGAGAAATGCAAATTAATATTGGACATGACTTGATGGGGAAAAAAAGTGAAACTACATGATAATTCAAGCAAACAAGGCTATGCTTGAGCTAGCATTCAAATCTGGAAATTGCTGAAAAATTACTTCACATATATTTTGTTATTATTAAAACTGTAAGCAGTAGTGTAGAACATTAGCCGTAACTTGCCTTAGCAGGCTTGATATTTGACCAAGCATTTTAGTGTATACATTCATTAACATAATTACCATTGAACACATGTAAATTAGGATATGTACAAACCATGTCAATCAGTGAGCTGAATGATGTAACTTGATACAAACGTAAACTTCAACTTTCACAGGTGTATTTATATTAATTCAATTCAGAAGTAAAATGTTCTCTTGATGTTGCATTGTTTACTATAGTGACGTATGCATTCTCCATGTCAACTTTTTTCCAGTATTTAGGTATTTCTCAAATACTAATGTAAATTGCACTTTTTTAAGACTTTTTCTGTTAGTATTGTTAATTGCACCATGCAATAAATACAGTTATGTGTGTAATATGAATCCTATTACTGTACTGTGAAAACTGTGTCTAGTCAAAGTTACTGTAAAATACAGTAAAGTTTGGCATTGATGTCTTATTTCATTTTTCAGTGAAAAAAAAAAAAGTGTTTTGCTTAGTATGATGTTTAAAACATAAATACTAATAATGTGCCTGTTCTTAACTTGTGCTGTTATGTTTGTCTTGAGATATGAACTGTAAATATTGCCTGTCTGTACACTGTAGTAGTGATAGTTGAAGACAGTTGTAGCATTGTTTGCAAAGATATTTGTAGCAGATACATGTTGTTATACTATACTCAAAAACATTTTTATACTTTGTTTATTTTACACACGTGTAAATAATTTGTACTTTTATTGTAAACTCATGTTACCAGTACACAAGCAAGTGCTGTATTTGTAATGCCTTACTATATATAAATGTGAGCTTCCACTTTCCATCTTGTTTAGAGTTTTACTTTGCTACTACTTACAACATATGAAGAAACAAAAGCTATATTTCATAAGCAGTATTATGGTGACACAAAAAAAAGTGTGTAGAATGACGCTCGTGGCTTGTTTCGTCCACCGCTGCACTAGAAGCTCTGGGTTTGCAAGTGTGTATTTCTAGAAGGTCTTTAGGGCAGGGAGCATGAGAGATTGGTGTGGTCCTTCTAGAGTGGTTTGTAATAGAGCTATCCTCGATCCAGCGAGTACTGGATGAGCCAACAAGGAAAAACTCTATAACTCGCTAGCGCAGGGTGTCCTCTTTATATAAATACAGGATAAGGCAGATATCACTCACCTTATTGGATTTTAGGCGGTTGGTACACAAGGTGATCTCATGAAAGGAGAAAGGCAAAGTAATTCAGTTTCATAGGGCATTTATATTCATGAACACAAGTTACAGTACTTGTCACAGCATGGTGAATATAACACTTTCTTTGGTACAAGATCTACAATCAGGGTTTGAGTCAATAACAATTTGGTAGGGCTGTACGATCGGGCAAATTTTTGAGTTGAGTCGAGTCAAATTTGACAATTATAAATTCGAGTCGAGCTCATAGATTAGGTTGCCATGCTAAGAAGGGTAAGTCTCAACTCAAACATGAATGTGCAGGCTAGGCTTACTCACCAAGTCATCCTGGCTAGAATGAGGGTTCGAGGTAAAGGTGGGATCGGGTTTAAACTCTCTTTTCAGGAAGCAACCCGATATAAGGAAGGTGAGTGGGCTTAGGCTCCCTTTTCAGGAAGCAACCCAAGGTAGGTAAGTAGGTGGGCAGGCTTAGGCTCAGGCTCCCTTCTCAGGAAGCAACCCAAGGTTTAGGTAGAAGGGCGAGGCTTAGGCTCCCTTTTCAGGAAGCAACCCTTTCGAGGTAAGGAGGGGGAGTGCCAGGCTGGCCCGGCCCGAAGGCAGAGCCCCTGACGACTGACTAGCTGGGCATAGTGCCAGCCTTATATACCCCTGAGGGGGCTGAAAGTATCGTTATCAAAATGGCCACCAGGTCGCTCGAGGCTGTCTGCATCTACAGGTGCGCCACACTTGCACAAAGAAATACTCTCTCGTGGCACAAAGTTACTCTGTTACACAAATAAACTTCCCGACTTGAATTATAAATGCCCGTATTGCTGTTTGACATTATAATTAACACACAAGAACATTTTTTATCATAAAACACATTTTAAGCAAAAACAAACAAGTACAATTTATATTTACGTGCATATTTCCTGCGATCGCCATTTTAGTGCACTTTACAGAGTTTATGCACGGGATCGGCGCTACTGTTAGGCACTTGACCGTATTTTGTAAACAAACACTGGTACATGTTATCAAATGTTGCAAATGCAGTTATACATGGAAAATAAACATTGAATAAGCACTCGGACGTAAGTAAATACTGTTTTACAAATGGTGCTTCGTCTTCATAACCTTACAGGCTAATATATTATCCTTATGTAAAATAAACTGCAATACAGCGATCTGCAAAGATGTGGGTGAATACTACTGTCCTTAGGCCTAAAAGGTAGTGTTAAAAATCGGGGGCGAGTGTTTACGTAATTTATAAATGGACGTGACGGCGTCGCATCAAGAAGAGCTGGTGAGGACAGGGTAATAGTTCTTCTGCAACGTGCATTGCACCAGGAGCTAGTACTGAAGATTGAAGCCAGATGCTAACTTTAATGCACTTTCATTACAGTAAACATACTCCTACAACTTTTCACAAAAATTATCACAGCAATTTTACTCTGCAACTCATAAATAAGTAATATTTTCCCTCTAAATGATTGTGAATTGAAGGATCTCAATGTTAACTTTAGTTTTGTTTTCGCCGGCCATACAATATTGCATAACGATAGATGGTGTGTGGCGAAAAAAGCAAATTTTATGAATCTTGCTGTTAAAATAAATTATATGCATCAAATTAAATGTTTAAAAGAAGTACAAAAACATAAGATGAGCGATACTTAAAATATATATTTATCAAGAAGCAGTCTCTTCTAATAAAATTCTCCCCTCTGAACAGTAAATTCAACCAATTTTCCCAAAAAAAATCATAAAACGAAGCTCTGAGTGCCTTCTCGCAAGTGCAAAGTTTATTTGTAATTTTTTTGTGCAGAAAATCAGAAGTTATACCAATAACAATAATTTACACCACTAGACAGAAGTCTTCAGAACAAAAACACATGTAACAATGATAGTGACAATCTCCCGTTGTCACCAAAAAAATGTACAAATTATTGTTTGTGACCGTAGAAAGATATGTTAGGGCAAATAGATTGCGCAACTATGACCGTTCACTTGATGGCTAATAGATAGTGCCATTACAGCATATACAGACCATTTTGCAACATCCTTACAAAAATCATTGAAAATTGCATGTACAGTATAAGTGGTTGCAAAAATTGCTATCACAGCTTGCATGTTGTGTCGACATAAATCAGTAGTTTCGGGAATATGCTTACATGAACATGTAATTTATGTCCAAAAAAATTGACATTGCCATGGCAGAAAAAAAAGTTTCCACGTATGGCTGATAGGTAGCATAGTCGTTCGTCTTTTCATTGTGATGTGACATTTTATAAAACACACCGTTAAAACAAATTATGCGTTAAAATTACCTGTACCTGTGTATAGTGTACACCACAATTTTTTTAAAATCTATAAATAGCCTGCTAAGGTTGCGTGCTACGTGCCACTTCTGGGGTGTTCCTGAGATATGGTGAGATTTTTCTCCTTAAAAAAAAAAAAAAAAAACTCGCCCTTTTATTATTATTATTATCATTATAGTAAACCTACAATGTAACGACATTGGATCCTGAAAATTATGTTGTTAAATTGCTGGGAAACAAAAAAAACTGTTGAAAAGTGTTAGAAACTTTCGCTTGAATATAGTTGAGGTGCGCGCCGGGTGAGTGAGCGACAGAACGATGCGACTGTAGTACAGCTTCCATTTAAGTCTACATATATTGAAGTAATGGCATGGGCGGCGATATTTTCAAACTATCATTGCCACATTTTTTAACAGACTTTCACCATTTTTGTTTTATTTTTAGTATTGTGACTTGCCAAGTACTGTATTTCACCATGACGAACAGCAAGGGGTGAGTGTGTGGTTTGGCCTGCAAACTAAGGGAAAAGGCAAAAACAGTGAGAAGATTCAGAGGGTGTGGTGGAGAATGGAGATGGGTAGACAGTCAATACTGTTGAGGACAATGAGGGAGTGGAATGCACTGCGGGAGGATCTGGTGACTGTGAAGGGGGATTGGAGGGTTTGAGAAGGGAGTGGAGGATTGGCACTGTGGGGATGGGGAAGAGTCTGCTAGCCACGGGGTGTTAGTCGAATTATGAGTGGCAAAAAAATTCTTATTATAAAACAGTGTAATCATCCCATATTTTTTGCCAAATTAAATATAAAAAATCATAGGTGCTACCATTTTTTAAGAAAAATTCCAAGGTGAAAATTTTTTTTTAACTAATATTTTTATCATTGACCCTATTTATATTAGTGTACCCAAGTCAATATTTTTCGCCGAAATATTGACGTCTGAACTGTGAAACAAAGACAAAAAACTTTTGTACTAGACCTTGGAGGTTGGTTTGGTTTTGGTTGGCAACCTAATTTTGTACATAATGAAATAGGCATGCTTGAGAGAGAACACTTCTCGTAATCAACAGTATTTAATTTATTTAGCCTAATAAAAATTTTGAAAAAAAAATTTACTGATAATTGGCAAGTTTAGTTACTAGAAAAACTGTCAGTGCAGTAGTTTTCCAAGTTCTGTACAGCTTGATGTTTTTGTTTTCGGCTTCTGCAGGTCGTACTGTAAAAATTTGTTTTGTTTTGCTGACTGAAAATTGTATGTATTTGCGAGGTAGAAAGTGATTGACAATATCGACCAAACAGTTTCTTATTTCTGATATCATTTATTATTGTTGCAGTGTTTACAAACTTAAGGTGGATTCACACGATCGCAGATAATGTCGAATAAACAAAGCAGATTTCAATCCTACCGATTCATACAGTCACAGACTGCTGTGAATTTTCTGCGTACCAGTAATACACAATTTTTTTACTGTAAAACCTTGTTACGACTCTCTTTATTACGGCCATCCCGTTTTACAACCCTTTTTTGAGGAACCGTAAAAAATTCTGGTTGAAAAAGTTTAAAATTTAAGGAAAATCTCCTGAAATATATATTTGTGCCACTTGTTGCTCATATGTGTTGCATTTTCCTTGGCGAGTGCTGTACTGTAAGAAATGCACATCTAAAAATAGATAACACCCCTTGTGACTGTCCATGCTAGCCAATTCACCCCCCCCCCCCACCACCCGCCCTAAAGCAAGCTTGTGCTTGTGTGCATCGACTGCAGTGCCTTCTCTAGTCTATGTTACAGCTGCAGCCACACCGCCCCCACCCTTAACCTGTCTGACGGTCACGTGCAACTTGCATCATGTCTGGCCGCAGACCAGAGCCACATGTTTCTCTTTCCCTTCCCCCTCTCTCCCAGCCAGCGTCTTTTGTTTCCGTGTCTGGTGAATACCGAGGGGTAGGGGGTGAAGAGATGACGCTTTTATTTATTTTTTCTCACTGCAAAAAAAGGACGAGCAAGACACTTGGTCTGTAATAGAAGAAAAAATAAATCTGGCGTTCTCTTTTGTTCTCTAGCTTCACATCAGGTTGTGAATAGTACAATTAAGCTCGGATATACCACTTCCACTATGTAATTGATCACTCTGCATGTGAGGCATGTGGCTGTGCAATTTGCTGCAATGTAAAAACGGCCTATGACACAAATACAACTACATCTCGTCGCAGTGTGCAGAATGTGTGCTTATAAAAGTTTTTGTTTATGCTCACTCAACAGGGGAGCAATACAGAGGTACTGGAGCATGCCAGGAACGACTTCACCTCTGTCCGCAGTACAGAACATTAAACTGGTGTGCAGTGCCATAGTTTTATGATTTTTGTTGTACTATGACTTAAAGCGTAAAGTAATTCAGTCATTATTTTATACGTGACAGCACCTTGAAAATTCAGTTTTTAGGCCTTTGAGGAGCCCCAAATTCATGTTCCTAATATGCATACTGGTAAAAAAAAGTTTTTTATGTTTGTTCTTTTACAAACACGTTTATCGGTATCAATTAATGCACAATAAGAAAAAAAACCGATGCAACAGCGGTACTGAAAGGTTTTAATTCTTTTCAGTATACTTTCAGATAAATAATACAAACTGTTCTGTTGGTGTCTGTGTAGTGCTTCACGCTATGCGAGCAGGAGTATTTATTGTGCACGCACAAGCAGTTGAGAGGGAAACAAGCCAAGGCTAGTCTGCCACTCTCCCCTCTCCTATCCTACACAACCAGACCAAGCGTGCAGCACGGCTGCACCGCCACATGCGTCACATCACACTGGGTTTTTAACTATGTCAACGACTTGACATGTATATAATAAAAATCTAAAATAATAACCAACTTTTCAATAATAAATCATATAATTTTTCTACACTATGTCACTGGAAATGGGCATGGCACACTGCGTTGATGCCATTTTTTTTGTGACAAGGAGAGACTGAAGATTACTTTTTAGAGTATAATTTTTTAATGGGGGCATCTGACTCTATTGTATTTATTTGTATATAATTTAAAAACTATGTTTTGTTACACCAGAGAGACGAATGAATATAACTTTATGTAAAAAAACTGCAAATTTTTATGTGTATAGGGTATTGGATGGGTCAGAATCAGCCAGAAATGTTCCTATTCCTCTATTACGTCCCTCCTGTTTTTACAACTTTTATCCCGTAAACTGTGAGGGGTCGTAACAACAGGATTCATCTGTACAGGACTATCTGTGGCGAAAGTGTTTTTCATGTGTGTGTAAATACAGTGAAATCTCGTTATAAAGAGTATGGCATATAACATTATCTGTCCTATAACAGCAGCTTTACAATGCACCATCTCTCCATAACACATGTAAAATTATTTGGATATAACAACAATCCGCTATAAAGACAGTTTTTGTTGCCATTTACAGTTGTTGTTATAGTGAGATTCCACTGTATTATTTTTAGAAAATTTGAATATATTTCAAGACTTCTCTCAAAAGCTGAAAGCAAACTGAAAGTGTGAAATGTGAATCGACTAATGTTAAAAGTATAGTCCTAATTTTTGTGCTACAAAATTATCTGCGGAATTATGCATGGTGATTATTCAATTTAACTATCAAGGAACTGTCTTTAATTAAATGTAATCATGATCCTAGACTTATCCAACTAGTCGCAAAACTAGCTTGCTTAACTACTTAAATATGATGGTACAATTGTAGCTAATCACAGTGAAAGAATTTCTACAATGTGATCTTTCTGATACTCTAGCTCAGCAGTTGAGAAGTATGTAAATACAGCTAATAAATATCGCACTAAACCAGCAACCCATTTACATTGTTATGCATTTATTTGGTAGACGACAGTACAGACTATAATTACAAACATAAATAAAATTACATTAATTGACAAAAATTTCCCCTCACCCACGTAAATCCAAATGACAAAATTCATCACCACTACGTAAACATTTCTCATGTAACAGTTTCTTTCGCTTTATTTTAAATTTACTAAGAAGTATAGAGTTTTGACATGATCTGGGAGCCAATTAAAATACTTATTACCGCCCAGCTAAGGAAAAATATTCTGTATAAAAATTAAGTATTCAAGTTGCCACCGCACCTGGAGGGCGGAGAGGATTGCTTTGGAGACGGTGAAGTTAAATCAAATGATTGCAGTGCTGTGGTTAGGTTAGTCTCTGGGCGCCACCTAGCATTATGCAGTCTAGGAGGGTGATGGTGGTGATTCAGGGTTGCGTATTGTTCGGTTGGCGTGCCTCTCCTCCCTGCGGTGATGTTGGCTGTTTGGTCAGGTTTTGGGACCACTCGGGGGAAAATTAGCTCTCTCACCCCGTGGACTATTCAGGCTGTCCACACACGGACCGTTGCCCTAGGACCGTAATTTGGTCAGCTCCTAAATCCCTAGTGAAATGACTGTACACAATACACTTCTTACTTACTTGGTTGCATGTTGATTTATTTATACCGAAGTACAACCACTTGGTGATAGACTTGCAATACACATGGCTTAAAACTGTTGAAACTTACGCGGCACGTAGCCCTAAAATTAAATTAGCGCAATGCAAAAGTGGTTGCTAGCTGTGGGCTAGTTGACTAAAAAACCTCCGGAGTCCGCCGGTACAGAGAAAGTGATCTCCCGGCCCGCACGCGCAGGCGTGGAGATAAAGTTGAAAGATGTTGGCGTTAAGCGCACCAATCAAAAAACATTGGTAAACGAAGAGGATACAGTAGAACCCTGTTATAGTGTTTCTGAAGAGACTCTTAAAATGTTTACTTTATAAAGAGGGTAATATCCTATTATAAATCAGTTTTAGGGACCGAATGAAGGTAGCATTATAGCCAGGAAAACATTGTAAGTGGGAACACTATAACAGGGTTATACTGTAATAACAAGTGATGAATAAAACATTACGTGAACTGAACTACAATTATCAGTGACTTGCAAAAAGTTGAATTCCTCTCCGGGACATACGTCCTACCATGTGGCCTGTCGATGATGAACTGGGGCGAGACAATGGCCGCGGGTGCGTGCCAAAGATGTTATTTGTCCCGTTATTCGGTTTGAAATGAAGATGAGGTGATACAAATGAAAACCCTTTGCGTGGATGAGTGTTGAATAATTGAGAGTGATTGGAACATATCCATACTGTAACACTTGTTAGAAACAATTAAACATATTGAAAATAAAAGACTCTTCAAATAATTACGTGACCATGTGACTTAAAATTAACATAATGCCCTTTCTTATAATATAGTTCAATCATTGCCGTTGTTGATTACAATAACAGAGTTCTTAATTAACTTTGTATTGTTGAAAATAAATGTATGAGTCTTTGTATGTCCGTTGTTGTTATGTTGGTGATAGGCGGGTGGTGTGACGTCACATGTGTGGCGGTAATTTGAATGCCGGTGTGACGCCCTGGTTTCTTTACGTTGCACAGCCTAACATTGCCCTTGAAACTACATTGAATTTAATATTACACTTGAAAACTAAAACACTGTGGTGACGAGGTGAGGTAGGTGGAGGGTGACAACACAAAAGAAGAATCGGCCTAGGAGAGGGCCGGTAGCTGACGTCAAGTCGGCCTTACTTCCCAGACCACGGGGCTGGGATGCCGACAAAGTATAGGATTTGTATAGGCCTATCTGTGTTGTAGCCAGCCTACATAGGTACAGAGGTATTCTTTTGTAGACTAAACAAATTATACCCGTGTTTAGAGCATAAGTTAGCTCAAAGTGGTTTATTTTACTCTCTCTATAAAAAGGATTCAAATTATTAGTGACTTTGACTAAAAAATTTTGTAATTATTATGATAAATAGATTCTGTGAAAAATCTACACTTTGGATTTTGGTTATGTTGTAGACATACAGCTTGTCCAAAAATCCAGATGTTTTGTTGGTTTATATGTTGCTATTTTATTGTGAGAAAGAGGGTTATCAAGGATGGTATGAAGTCTGGAAGAAAATAAAAATTATGTCCTCAACCTATTAGAAATATCTCTTAAATTAACTGTACCTAAAACCATTATTAGTAGAAAAACATGCACACATGGGACCAAGCAAGGAATGTAGCTAGTAGCTCTTACTTCCCAAACCTCACCTACCTAAACTTCACAAACATCATCTTTGCAACTCTTCCATCAGCAAATTCCACTCCCTCTCTTATTTCCAAAGCATAGACTGCCTACCCCTGATATTTTATACATTATGGGTAGTAAAATATTATTCTGGCTCAATAATGCGTCAGCTAAAGGAAGTTACAGTTTCAAAAAGCCAGTGACTAAAAATATTATTTTGTTTGTGCACTTGTAATTGGTTGTTAAATAACACAACCCTTACCAGCACAGTAAATTTTTATGCACATAGCATGTCACACTGTAACATTGTATCAACGTTGCCACAACGTGCTGCTAAGTATGTGCAGAACAGGTGCAGGCAATATTTCAAAGTAATGTTCTCTGCCCATCACCAGCATCTCTAGCACTTTGAGAGCATAACATGAACATGTTGGTTGGACATTTCTAGCATGGCATGTACAGGCAACATGCTGCAAGGTCACAACGTCACAACGGAAACGTTGCCAGTGAGACATTTATGGCATGGCATGTACAGGCAACATGCTGCAGAGTCCCAACTGCAACATTTCTGTCACTAATGTTTCTGGCATGCGCAGGCAATGTGTTGCATGGATACATCTTGAATGTTGCTAGTGTAACATTTCTGACACGTGCAGACATGCTGGTGAATCTCTGACCAACTTTTGACTTTATAACATTTCATTTCGGGTATCACCTATGCTTTGTAGTAAAATAATTATAAATGTGCTAAACAGAACGGGACACTTAAAGAAGACCAAGTACGTACATAAATTACTTAACGTCAATTGAAATTACATAAATTGAAAGTCAATATGAATGATCTTTGAAAGAACTGTGCAATGGGAGTGCATGACTGGAGTTAGTTTCTTGGACATACAGTACTCCATTGCAAAATGAATGACTGTCAAAGAAAACTAAACAAATAATAGAAAAACATAAATAAGCAGAGTATGCTTAAGTCAACGGGTTACATACGCTACTGAACATGAATTTCCAAGAAATGGAATCTGGGTCAAATAAAACAAGTTGACAAGCGACAACGATGAGGCGAAACAAAAACACAGTAGATATCAGACATGAACAGAAAAATAACTAAACGAACACAACGATGAGAAGAAACAAAACACAGTAGTTTTCCAGACAGTGCAACAACGTTTTGGGAACTGGAATCTGTTCCAGTCATCACACGTAGACACACAGGGTTCAGGAACATGAGTGTGACAGATGACGAGACTGGAAAACCACGGGTTTATATAGGATAAACCCACTTATCCTGCTCAGCCAATGGCAGACAAGCTATTTTCTGATTGGTCGCGCAGCATAGAATGACTCCGATTGGTTGTGATGGGTCTGTCTGTCTGGAAAATTACTGTTTTGTTTCTTCTCATCGTTGTGTCGTTTGTTGTTTTTTCTGTTTGTGTCTGAAATCTGTTGTATTTTGTTTCGTCTCATCATTGTGTCGTCTGGTCCCTTTATTATTATTATTAATACCTGTGTGTTCCTTGTTTTATTTGACCCGATTCCATTTTTTAGAAATTCATGTTGTGTATGTAACCCGTTGACTTAAAGCATATTCTGCTTATTTATGTTTTTCTATTATTTGTTTAGTTTTCTTTGACAGTCATTCATTTCGCAGTGGAGTATGTCCGAACGTTGCCTACGCTATTAACTAGAGGCCGGGACACGGCAGCCTTTTTCCGCACAAAATCCGTGCCTTCAGCGAAGGTTCTCGTCATGGCCGCTAGATGTCGCATCTCTGTTCTTTTCTTGTATTCGCAATTTGAAATTCGTACTATTTGGCGATTGTTTATACTTCTCTTCATATCCTCATTCTATGCACTATTTGAACT
>PNEQ01013201.1:0-27787 GCA_003012365.1 Medauroidea extradentata
AAGCTTCAGAGGGTGTGGAGGAGGACCGAGAGGGGGAGACAGTCTATGCTTGTGAGGACTGTAAGGGATTGGAATGTTTTGGGTGAGGACGTAGTGACGAAGGGGAGTGTTGGTGGGTTCAGAATAGCATTGGAAATGCTGGGGAACTAAGAGGGAGCAGGTGACTTGCCACCGGGCGGAAGCCCATTTGCGAGTGAATTATTATTATTATAAGTTCAAGAAGCCTTGGCGAGAGCAAGGATAGAGATTCACGTGTTAAATTATTTTAGGTGGGGCTCAGTCACCCTACACGACATCGCTTTTGAACGAAAAACATATTTCTGCATTGAGTAGAAGAAAATTATTCTACAGGATTAAAGTGCGACAACAACGGGTAGGTGTTGTAGAGTGATTTTTGGACATTGAGATACTAGTTTCTTTAGAAAATTTTCATAGTATTGCGTGAAAATTACTGTAGCAACGTGGTCTGCACCGAGGTGAACAAAACTATCAAGATGGCATACAAATAAGTTACACAAGAGACTAGGCACCAGCAAATATAATTTAATATACTCTGTTCATATAAGTTTGGATAAATTGGACAGCAACTTATGGGCAATATTTTTTTAGTATTTTGTGATTTGTTGCAAAATGCAAGAAATATTTAGCTCTAAAATGAACCTGAAATTCCATTTCAGCATTTGTACTGCAAAGTTTGTCTTGTGTAGTGACAAAAATAACAAAATATTACAAATTATTGCCCATAAGTTGCTGTCAGATTTATCCAAACTTATATGAAATGGAGTTGTAATCCCTATCTTTCTTCTCGCCAGTGCTCTATGGTAGGCCGCGACCTGAAGAGATAAATTACGAACCTGAAATGGATACACAGCCATTAAACTGTTATTGAGTCCGGTTTCTAGGCAGACGTAACTCACGTACGTTAGTCTCACTGAATACAGAACTACTTCACTTAAATATGTTCAGTTTTGCTGAGTGCTTACACGAGCTACGAACAAGTTCAATCGCAGTCTCTTCTCGTTCAAAGTAAACTGGTTTCATATGTAATTTCGAACGACATATTTTCGATGCTTCTCTTCTATTGGCTTCTTGGAGTAAACAAATATGGCTACTTTAGTGTCCGACTTTTTGCACTCGTTAAATTTAATTCACTGTTAGGCTTAAGAAAATTATATCAACTTTACGCACAGCAGCATTTCAGTTAGATGCAATATGATAGTTAAAAGTTACGAATGTTGAGCGTAGATGTGATAATAATTCAGGGTGTCCAGCGAACACAAATATATTAATTCCCTGACTTTTCCAGGTTTACCAATAGAACATAAAAATTTTCCAGAAAAATTAAAACAAGTACATTAAGTACAAATACAGTAGAAGCCCATTACAATACTTGTGTTGAGGGACAGTATACTGGTACTTAACTACATGACCATTCCTTTAGTTTTACAATATTGGCATAAATTACTGTGGTATGACTGAATCTGCTCTACAATCTACTTCTACTGTACTATCCTTTCAAAAATTTTTATTACAGTAAATGTAGTTCTTGTTTATCTGACTTACGTTTACCTGATATTACATATTATCCTACGCCCTGTTACAGAAATACGTATAAACATATCAACTGTCAAGACAAGTTTACGTGTGTGAATTCTTATTTTTTTTGTTAATCTTTGTCGATATCAATTGTTTTGTTGTAAAAAAAGTTGAAAGTTTTACATTTAATGTTTTTTTCGTCTTAAAATCTCCAATGTTCTGATGGCCCGCTATGTCAGATAAGCTATGCTTTACTATTTTACAAAATATTGTATATTGATTTGCCAAACATTCTAGGCATCAACATCATCTTCAACACACTTTTTGTCACTATTGATCTAGATTGGTACAAAATATGCATTAAATAAAACTTATGATTAAATTAAACGTCTTTTACACACCCTAAGAACACTCAGACTTGAGATCTGTCACTTACTGACTATCACAGTTCTGTGACAAATAGTATGTAATATTCTGATGCCACATAAAAAAGAAAGTTTAACTGCTGTTTTAGACTAGAATTGTTTATAGCCTTAAGTTGCAGAAAATAAAACGATTTTGCCACAAACTCAAATCCATATAAATGACATTACAGCCCGAGTATAATACAACATTATTTGCATTTATCTCCCATAGTAAACCAACACATAATTTTGACAAAACTTACAGAAATACCTAACCGTTGACAAGTATTTATACAACTTTAGTAAATTCCAGAATTTTCACAGATTTCTTTGAAATTTCCCAGACTACCATATTTCCCTGACTTTTCCAGGTTTTCCCTGTTTTCCAGGCCGCCGGACATCCTGTAATTATATATGGTACATTTCAGGTTCCAAGTTTGTTGAGGTTAGAAAGTTTAATGAGTTTATTTATTCTGTTTAGTTGTGTAGCCTCGTAAACATGTTTAAGTTTTAAACGTGATCAAACATGGCTGCTGAATGCATTTAACTGAACAAGTTTAACCTCTAGTGTGACCGTGGCCTTGAAAGTGCATTTTCAGCATTCCGAAGCTGCATGTTCTGTTTAGCGACATGAACAGGCAGGCACCTTAAATACGCTTCCAGGGACGACTGAGACCACTTGTGACATTTAGGTCGGACGGACAAACCAGATGACCCATCCGAATTACCAACATCCACAGCTATTGAGTACAACACACATGAGCTGTTATCCTTTGGAGTGAGTGAGTGACAGAATTGGTCAGCGTTCCTTAGCGCTGGTGAGGGGTGACATGAGGTGAGTAAGGAGCAGCACCGGAATGAAAGGGCGGGGGAAACGGGAGATCCCCGAGAAAACCCGCCGACCAACGGCATCGTCCGGCACGATGCGAAAATCCGGGGACCGACCCCGCCGGGAATCGAACTCGGATCACCTTGTTGGGAGGCGAATGGTCTGACCATTCGGTCACCGCGGCCCCTTGCTATCCTTTGGAAATTTATTCAGTGTGTACATGGCCGTAAAAACAAGGTTTCATAGTTATCTTAATAATATTAGCAATTTACCTGGATTTAAGGACACTAACGTTCCAGCCCCGATAATACAAAGGAAGAATATTATTTTCAATTTTAAGGAAAAAAACTTTCCATAGAACCAAAATGGGTTCGGCGCCATCTAGTCATGACAACCTTAAAGATCATACATTTATATACAACCTAATAATGAAAAATTTAGGCACAGTAATCAGAAAAATTTAAAGTCTCAGATCTTTAATACAATTTTAGATAATATGTATTTTTTTTATGTTCAACAAATGGCAATGTCAGACAATCCACTGTATTTATGCGCACACGTGTTCTCTACATGTCTCGGGATCGGAATATCATTAGTTCTTAATATTCATCTTCAAAAAATTAAATCGTACAATCAGAAGCGCATAAATGGAGTATTTGGGCTGTTTGCTGATCATCGAGAGCACCCTCCAAACATTTTATCTTTTCCAAAACAGTTCAGCTTCGACGCACTAAAAAGGAGCAAATTTGTAACATCACATACAGTAATTCTATTCGAACATGTACAGTTTTGTACGTTGGCATAGCAACGCTCCCTAGCAAATTTACGAAGCTCCAATCCCCATTCTTGCGGCTCAGCTGCAGCAGAATTTAGCCCTCTGTAATATGCGAAGCCCCGTTGTATAGAATGCACTGTGAGCAGCTGGTACACTGTGCAGGTGATGATGGCAGTGGGCCTGACAGCGGCCGTGTCACTGGGGCTGACACTCTTCGCCTTCCAGACCAAGTGGGACTTTACGGTGCTGAGCGGCGGGCTACTGGCCGCCTCCATTGTCCTCCTCATCTTCGGCATCGTCGTGGCCATCTTCCCTGGCAAGGTGCTCATACTGGTGTACGCTTCCATAGGTGCTATTATATTCTCGCTCTACCTCGTGGTCGATACGCAGCTCATGATGGGCGGCAAGCACCGCTACTCCATCTCTCCCGAGGAGTACATCTTTGCTGCGCTCAACCTGTACCTCGACATCGTCAACATCTTCATCTACATCCTCACCATCATCGGCATTGCCAGGAGCTGACGTGCTTCTCGCCCCGGCTGCGGGACCAGTCTACGTCCGTGCTGTACATCGGTCTGCGCAACAAGATCTCGTGCATTTATTAAAGAGTTGGTCATTTACTGGAAATGTCAGAGAAAACATCCAGCGAGTTTCGTAGCTTCCAAGGCAGTGGCGTGCAGATACAACAACTGGGTAATATCTAGTCCTTTGACAGACGTACTACATCCAAAGTCTCAAAGCTGTGGAAAAAGCTCATGTTTAAAATTTCCAAATGTACCGCCTTCGGTTCTTCACTGCTCGATAGAACATATTTATATAAGACGTATTGTAATACTGCTTCTTATTATTTATTACTTACTTCTTAACTGCGCTTCGTTACTTCCAACTCGAAAATCTCTGTTTCCGCACTAGAATGGTGCCACATATTTAACGTGAAGGGATTTTGAGATTGTCTATTTGAACAATTTTTTATAACTAACTCTGTGTGCTAATCATGACTGTTGTATCAGCAGTAACAAAAATTTAAGTTACTGTATAATCACTGATTATATTTACGAATGTGTAGGTCCTACCTTGAAAACTGATTGACGTCCAAAAAAAATTTTCTCATGGGTTTATGTGATTTTTGCAGTACTATGAAATAAAATAGGCCCTTTTCTGCATGCTAGAATAGGTTTGAAAAGTAACTTATGGACGATTAGAAGTGGAACTTTAAGGACTGCAATTTATAATAATGGATTTATTGCACTTATTTGTCTTTATGTGCGTAATATGTTATCAAATGGCAATTCGAATAAATACATAAATGGAAAGTGATAATACATTTTTAATTTTAACATACTTACTAGCGCCATACCCAGTAAAATAAGAACATTTTGGTCACGTTGATAATTTTTTTTTTAAATCGCAATGCATGAAAACTTAACTAATGGCTAACTGTAAGAAACAATAAAATGTTTCTCATATAAAATTTTTGTCTCAGACTCCCAAGAATATACTAGCAGTTGTAACTGACATGCTATTATGAGGTGATGGAAGCTGAATTTATAACTCTGTAAATACGTATATTTAATGATAGAGATAAATGGTACTTGCATGATCTTAATCCAAACAACTTGACTTGTAGCATCATTCCTCATGTTGACTCACACAAAATACCGTTTAACAGTTTGTGTGTTTTGATTTCTCTCCATTGTGTTCAGAAACTTGATAACATTCCCTCTGAGTGGAGGATAGTGTTTGATATTTCAGTACACATAAACCAGTTCAGATTTATTGTTGAATGATGCATTATCAAACATTCGTACAAAAATATATAGAAAGATAGGATCTTCTGCTGTGTTTTTATAGGTGTAAATTGTTGTGATTTTAACATTTAAACACCAAATTTTAAACAACTGTGTTTCACACTGATACCAACGACGTTTTAACAGAAGAAGAGAAGAGGAGACAGGTCATCACCCTGTAGAATATGGTAATGTAATGGGACTGTCAGTTTTCTGTTTTCAAAAACAGAAAGCTGACAATCCCATTACATTACCATATAAAACCATATATCCCAAACAGTGGGCAATGTTAGCCAAAATTTTTCTAAAAATATTTTATGTAATAAATAATTTGCAGTGTGCTCCAACACTGTGGAAATACCTCAAATGCTACTAAAAGGGGGATGTTAAATTATTAGCGTTTCACAGACAAGCAATAATGTACTTTATGCAGTAGTTTTCATTATTAACAGTGTTCAAATGAAACTTAATCACATATGTATGCGGGGGAGGGGGGAAGACGGTTATCCACAGGAATTCTGACAGGGACACATATTATCACCAATTTTGACTTCACATGGCTAAAATAATAGAATATTAGTCAGAATTGCATTAATTTTCATACTCAAGGATATCTATATTCTCTAATGCTGCTGGCTAAGCATTTGAAAATATGGCAAATGATGACTGTCAATATCCAAGCTGCAATCTTTGTTCCTACGTAGAAAGGAATTTAAACGTTTTGGTATTCTGATTTTTACATTTCTCATCCACTTCACACCATCCATGCATAAAAAATTGACCTTGAAGTTATATAATAGCCCGGAGAAGAAATGCAGAATTAGTGCGGATATAACTTTACGGGGCCGTCACAGTTTAGCTGCAGTTTCCACAGTTTAAATACGCTATTTTGAATACTTTGGTACTTGCGCATCTGGAATTGTGAATAAAACTACTTTTGGCCCGATTTACATACACTGTATAGCCACTGCCATATTCCATGGAGAAGAGTATGTTTGGTCTGAGTCATCTGGCTGTGGTTCACCAGGTCTCGTCACTTATATGGTAATAGTACTTGTTGACAATTTAATTGATAAATTCAAGAAGAAAGTTTTGAGACTATCCTCTTTGGTGGTGCAGACTTACTCGCATCTGTAAATGCATACAGACTTAGCCATAGCAACAAAGAATTCTGACGGTCAGTTAAGAAGACCATATAAAAATACGTGCTGTCCATTAGATGGTTATATATTTTTTCTATCAGTCCTTTGAGGGAATATTACTTATTTCGAAGAGGAAACATCAATTTTGTCTCCGATTACGTAATGTTCAACCAGGTTCTGTATAGGCATCAAGTACATGTAAGAAGTTTGATTATATGCTGGCTGAAGGATTTTGGCTAAAGAAATATTTTTAGTTATTCTAGCACAGAAATACCGGTATGATCCATCAGTTAAAAAAATGAGTTAGTTGGGTTTTTTCAGCAGTGTTTTGAGGATGGGTGATGGACTCTTCTGTCTCAGTTGCTAGCGAAATCAAAGCACCATAATGTTTTGCTTCCAAAGAACGGCAGTTTGGCTGCAACCCTAAAATGTGATTTTTCCAAGTATGTACTATTTATGGGTGCCCTTACTGCGAAGATGCTGTTCCACCATGATTTTAACTCGCTAATTACAGTTGCAGGATTTGATATCGACTTAAAATGTGAGCGAGTACTTAAGAGTTTACTGTAAAAGTGGAGACATGTAATGATAACAAATCTGCATGCAGAAAAATCGTCTGTAGCAAAGAAATTACTTGACGATCCCAACACCGAGCTTCAGGTAATTTAGAAAGGAAATATGAAAGTATCCTTACATGATACGCATGTTTGTGTACTTTACCGCCAAGACGAAACGTTTGGAACTTGCCGTCTGCGGAAAAAAAAACAGCGTATGTTTTGGGGAGAGTATTCCTCGACCGAACTAATCCCTAAAAAACTATTAATCTCAAGTAAAGGTTTGAGGACACCGCGTGAAATTTTAGCTCACCTGCATCTCCACATTTTGTTGGACTTTCAAAAGCAAAAATTAGGAATACAATATATTTTATCAAACCATAGCTGTATAGCTTCTCCATAATGTTTTGGTGACTACTGTGCACAGAGTGAAGACATTATAATAATTTCAGGAAAACCTGGTCTGGAACAAATGAGTCCGCTTCAGCCAAGGCAGCTATTAGATGCTAAGCAAGGGAAAGTAATTGACAAACACTTACAAGAGCGATTATGTTTTCGTGTGTTCGGGAGAACTGACGCTGAATTAAAATCTAGTAATTAAGTTATCTGTTTCCAGGATTTTATGATAAGCGAAATAAACATATATATAGTGTGTGATGCAAAATTTAATATCCTTGGAATAGTGAAAAGTTTAACAGACTGGCTTGCCTTGAATTGTATCGTATGTAGGTCTGTTGAAAATAGGTTGGGACACTTCAGACGAGTATATATAAATCCAAACTACGTAAGTTACGTTTGCATTCGTGTTTTACGATCATCAGTTAGCAAAGTGCAAGTATTTGTTCACAAAATGTAACAAACGTTCATGGTTTTAAATCTTTATCTCCTTTAATAATACATTTTTGTGAATTCAATTTACATTGTTTACGACCTAAGTTATGTGCTTTTATTACCAAATCTGAATTAAAAATTATTTCAACACAGATGTAAAATACACCTCTTAGACATTGAAAATTGCACACGCATCAACAAAAACGAGATACTGTTCACTGATACTAAAGAAATTGCTTTACGCCTACATAAATTATCTTTCCCTGCGAAGAAAGCTACAGATAAATATTAACACCAAAGTAATTAATAAAAAAAGAATATATTAATTACAAATAAGTTGTATATTTGTACAAAATATGAGTTTGAACTGCTATTATAGTATTAAAATATGATACGTTTAATATGATCGCCAAATACATTATTTAATGTATCTTGCTGCAAACAATTTATAATACCAAACAAGTGACTAGATAAAAAAAAATATTCAAGTTTAACTTTAATGTTAATATATATCTGGAACAATACACACTGGATCAGCTTTTGTGAAACTGAACTGTGCTTTCCCACCAGCTTGAGCGCTAAAGACATTAAAATCTGCCATCTAACTGTCGTTCACTACTTTGAAACCTTTTAATAATGTCCGCGACATATAATTAAAAAATGGTATTCGTATATTTGTTATTTCAGAAACATGGCTGCACCCTTCTTATCCTTCCTCATTTTTAATGATACCTAGTTATAAAATTATTCGATCAAATAGACAAAGAAACCGGTCCAGTGGCGGCGTCTGCTTTTACGTAAGCGAAAGATTGAACATTAAGCAATTAGTTATACAAACAATTGCTGGTATTGCAAGTAACACTAGGCTAGAATACCTTTGGACAGAAGTTGTAGACAAACATTAAAAAATTTCAGTAGGCATGCTATACAAACCACCAGACGTCTCATAAAAAGTGCTAGATCAGCTTGAAAATATTGTGGTGTCCTTAGTCCATTTGTATGATAAAATTATTAACTTAGGATACTTTAATATTAATATACTTAAACCTACTTCTGACGTCGAATATATTAATGTTTTAATCTCAACATACGGATTTAAACCGCTCGTATCATCCCCGACTCGAATAACCTTGTTCATTGAAACATTAATATATTTAATACTGAAGTATGATGGTAAGAATTCCTACTGCGGCCAAAACAGTACTCTTGGGTTTACAGATCACAATTTAATTTGTCTATCATAAACTCTTAGTAGCTCAATTACGAAAACACAAGGAAAACAATACAGAAACTTCAAATGTTTCAACAGTGAAATTTTTATTCAATACCTGTAAAATATATCTTCACTGCTGATACCTTAGATGAGAAAGTCTCTTTTTCAATATTTCTTTAACATTATTATTTGATAAGCATACGTCCATCAAACACAGCAAGCTCAGAAACAGTCAGTTTCCATAGTTAACAACTGCTATTCGCAGTCAAGAATTTGCAAAATGATTTGAGTGTTGTTTGTGGGCTATTTCCCTCTCTATCACCACTTGCGTGCGTGGAGTTTGTGGGTTCGTTTGCGGGCCGCAAATGAAATTCTTTAAGAATTACCATCCTAGGTATTTAAGTACTACAGATTTCATTAAAGGGTTTCGGCAGGTCCCGTTCCATACAAATGATAGGAAGTACACTGCTTTTCTGTACCAATGTAAATTCTATCAATACAAAGTGAGTGTTGCAATGTTTGACCGGGCAGTTGAAACATCACTATACATCCTGAGGTGAGCACATTTGTTAAGAAATGTTGATGATATACTTATAACTAGTGACAGTTTTGAGCAGCATTTAAGCCACCTAAGAGCACTCGTCCAGAGAGTTCGGCAGGTGAATTTAATACTGAAACTTTCCGAGTCAAATTTTCTGAGAAGTAAGATACCTTTCTTAGGATTTATCTTAAGCCCACGTGGTGTCCGTACCAACCCGAAAAAAAAATAGCCGCTATTCGTTTTTTTTAGAAAGATGATAGTAGGTCACAGAGGCTACTAGCCATGATGAGTAGGTCTTTATCACCTGTTGAAAAATCATATACTGTGACCAAAAGAGACTGTTTGGCAGTAATTTGTGATTTGCTCTTGGGACAAAAAGTTTTAGTTCTTAGTGATCACCATTCACCGTCTTTTCTGAAGTCATGTAAATTCATCGGCAATCGTTTGACCAGGTGGTGTTCAGCCCTGCAAGAATTTGACCTTGAAATTAAATGTGTCTCAGGTAGGGCTGTGAGGGATCTCGAATCTCGGGAAAAATTGCTTTGTCGAAACTCGAGAAAAGTTAAAACTATCAAAAAACATTTTTATTAGCTACCAAACTTTAATAAATGGATTAAAGATTAGATTAAAACATCAATTAATAAATCATGCTGTCGGAATTCTTTCGCAAACGGATTTCAGACGCACTTTGTGAGTTTGCTCCCAAATATACTTGCGCTGTGAAAAATATAATAAACAAAACATTTTAAGCAGTGGCTCCAGTTATAATGTAAATATATTGACGAGAGACGTAATTTGCGAGATTACAATAATTGCTTGTAATATGTTTCATACATATACGGGTTCAGCATGCATATTTCTAGAAGCGAATTCCATAATTTGGGGGAATGAATGAGATAAAAAGTTAAATCACTTTCCACAACACAAATGCTGGCTATTTACGTCGGTCATCTTTGTCATCATGTGTTGCTGTTATTTACTTTGCTGCCACAACCTTTCAATAATACAATCTTCTATTAATACTGTGAAACGGTACATTAATGTTGCACTACAAATAAATTATTTAACAGATCTTTAATGTTCTCTGATATGAAAAGGGAAATTTAGCTCAATTTCATTGCTGCCTTGCAATTCCATGACCAAGAGGACTGCCAAAATTAGGCAGACATGTCTCACCGTGCCATCTGACCCGATCCATCCGTGCTGTCCATATTTACGAAAATGTAGTAGGTATAATCCTACACAGTAGTATTGGTCTAGTGACTGGATATTCTTGGTCGTTAGATGGTTAACGAGCGGACATAAATCCGAAGAGCATTATCTTGGTGGTCTATAAAATAATATGGCAAAATCAACAGAAGGCATGATTTCATTCTCCAATCTGGTAGACTTACATTATTAGACCAGGTTAGAACAGTGCAGAATATCCTTTTATTACTGGCGACAATACACACATACAGCATTACAATTGCGTAATTACGTATTTGTAGTGTATACTGTACAAAAATGCTAGGGCAATGCTCTAAAAATTTACATAGCAACATTTTGCAAAGTGAAAAATGTTCTCTCACACACAACCACTGATTTTTGCAGTAATCGAGTATGTACCATGTACGATTAAATTTAAATTGTTAATAAAACTATCCTTTTGGAAGGCCTAGGCAATTATATAATTTATTCCATGCTTGAAAAATGACTCCAGACTTCTCATACAACAAAAATACTACAACCCGACATAGTATATTCCTTGAAAATGCACTCAAACCGCCTTACAACATCTTTTCTTTTACGTACACATTCTGGAGTCTGTGTTTATTTACGCATATCGTCTGCTGGCAGCTATCTACCTTGCTACCGAGCAGGGTATATCCGAGTGGATCCGACGACGAGATTGAGTTTATTTAGATATCTTGAGGGCAGGTAGATCTTTATCGCCCGATCTTCTTGACCTGTTTTAAAGTAATATCAATGATACTGAGTAGATCCAAGGTAATTTTCATAAGCACTTCATGAAGACATCTTGTGCTCTAATATGCCACAACTGGAATTACAGGTGTAGTTGATGTAGTCGGTAGTAAAGTGGGTCGCCATTACTGTTAATGTATTTTGGTTGCAGGAGATTTCACATGTTTTATTTTAAACAAAGTCCACCTACATTATGAAGTTGACAAATTCGTCGAACTTTCGGGGTGGGCAGATCTGCACCACAGGTCACGTGAACAGTTCACCCAATCAGAAGACACATCGGGGTCTACACCATCAACATGGACGGATCATTCAGACATGTCTGCATAATTTTGGCAAAACCGTAATATGTTTTCATTTCGGCCTATTTTTGAACCAGGAGAGTTACGAGCGTTGATATTGTGTATATTGTCAGCAATGATAGTAGGTATGTTACAACGGTAAAACGAAAAAAAAAAAAATCTTCATAAACATCAAGTAATGTGAAAATTTCGGTGGAAAATAACCTACTCAAACACTGCGGAAACTTTAATTGCACAATGGACAGTGTTGTGGGAACAAGCAAAGGTGTTGCGAGTTCAAATAACGGCGCTGCGGGAGCAAATAATCATACTGTGTGCTCAAGCATTAGTGCTACAGGGATGAGTACGTTTCCAACTTACGCCAAAGTAACAATTTGTAAGTACTTTAGTAAGACATGGCAACTACGGGAAATGTTTGAAGTGTGATAAATTGTTGAAAATGACTTACGGTAGTACATCGGGTTTAATAAGACATTTAGGCTTACATTCCGCTCTGAACTAACAATTTATAAATGAAACTAATCAAGAAAAACAAAATGTGAAATTGTCCAGCCAGTGTAAGTCTGTTCCCAAACAGTTAAAAATTGAGAACACACTCATCCAACGGCAGTAGAAATTACTCTTCCAAAAGGAAATATCTTTTAATTGAAGAAAAAAAAAAACTCGTCCTTCTTCATGAAAATAAATGTTTTAGTTTTTTTCAGAGTTAATTTTTAAAACAAAATTTTAGCTAAACCTAACCACATTGACAATTATAACCAATGAATTAAACCTATTGAAGCAAAGAAATGTGATAAGATTTATAATGTACGGTGATGGAATTCCAGAATATTTATTTTATATATTTTTCTCATGGTATGAATTTTAATATTTAGTTACTATTTTCGGACTTTAAAAAGAATAACTACATAATTATTTTATATTTTAACCTCACCTGGAAAGTATTGTTTAAAGTCAGTATTTAAAATTTAAATTTTATTTTATTTTCGCTACCTCACTCTATAATTTTATTTTATTTATTTAAATTAAGTTATTGACTACATAGAAATGCATGTTCCGAAACTGCATTCTCTATGTGCACCAAGTTTACACACATCTCTGGACAGCATATCCAGATTCCCATTGTTGAAAAATTTGGGAGAATATGCCCTTCTGGTTTGGTGTCCCTTGATGGAAGATGGTCGCGGTACAGCTTCCCCGTGAAGATTGGGACCAGGGGAAAAATCTACCACGGTCCTAAAACTAGATCACCCTGGGAAAAGCGATAAGGATAGGGCACAATATTTAAATAGTTTGCCGGCTTTAGCAGAGGCATTTCGTTAGAAAATTAATCTAGATTGTTGAGTCAACATCAAGCCCACGACGATGCCAGATTTGGTAAGACGTTTTGTGCCATTAACTATGAACAGCGCCCGTAGAATCTTTGCTAATTCCTTAATTAATAATAACCCTAATTCAGATTTTGTGTGAGCTACCTTTGAACTTTAGTTTGGAGTAAATTGCAAATTTTATTTTTTCCCGAAGTGAACTATCTTTATTCACATCTAAATTGGACCGCCATCTTAACATTGAAAAGGTCACAAGTTGCCATAAACGTATTATGATTAAGAATTCCCCAGAAGTATGAGGCTAGGAGCCCCAAACGACTCTACCTAAAATTTTGAGCTATAGCCCGGTGCAAAAATTAACCCACATATATTTGTTACTTACTACAAGAATTACATTGCATGAGGAGGTAACAGTATTTGACTTTAGTTTTATGTGTAGGGGAATAATACCTATTTTGTTTATCATTTAAACAATCGTTCTAATAATTGTTCTTCTTTTAGTACGTTTCTAATTATGGATACAATGTATACACTTTCTTACAGCCCATGTAACGTTTCCATAAGGATGGTAAGACCGGTAACACTCTAACCCCACACTATGCCTTACACCAAGCCCTATCTATCAGTTATCAGCTACAGATATACACACGCACATATATTTAATCATCTTCTACTCAGTATAACATACTTACATATACTCATTAGTCCTATTAGAATAAAGCAATTTTATGAAAACCTAATAACATTAAGAATTTTCCGATTCCGTCCAGTTTCCAGAAAGAAAAATTTTTCCCCGCCCAAAAAATTTCCGACCTGTAATTATAATTTCTGCGCAGCCCTAGTCTCAGGTAGAGAAAATGCTGATGGAAAAAACCATCAGGTATAACTTATAATCGCGAAAATCCACACTGAACAAGACCAGGTTTTACTACAGGATTTCAAGAATACAGGTTTAAAGCAACGGGAGGATAGTGCTTGGAGCTTAGTGATTTCAATTATAAAAGCAGATTATAAGTACGCTTATGACCCAAAAGTTCAGAAGATTTTGGCGTGGCATTGTTTGCATAAGGGTGTATTGTTTAAACAAAATTATAAGGGAGGGTGATGGAGAATGTGTGTGCCAAAGGATTGGATTTCAAGAATTACAGTAATCTCTCGGGTTATCGATTAGAACCAAAAAATACAGTTGTTGAAGTGAAAGAATCTCTAAACTGGAAGATTTCAAACTCTGAGATCACTGTATCACTCGCATGTATCTACTGGCCATTATGGTGAGAAAAATGATTTGGTTATTTCAGCATAGTTATTATTGGCTAGGGCAGGAAAGGACTATTAGGAAGAGAGTTGGGTGTTGCGATTTGTGCCAGAAGACTATTATACCGGATGGACCAGGTGGTCTCGTGGCTGTTGACTTGTACTGTCCTCTACCGCAGTCAAGAGGAGGGATGCAGTACTTTTTTTGTAGTGTTAAACGTCTTTACTAAATTTGTCCATTGTTACGATTTGAAAAATGCTACTGCAGCTGCCTTGGTGAATGGAATGTGTAAAGATTACTTTCAGCATTACGGTATACCAAAGATGATATTGAGTGACCATGGTACACAGTTTACCTCGTGAATTTGAAGGCAGAAAATGGCATGGCAGGGATTAGGTGTAATAATTTTCTCAAGACACCCTCAGGGAAATCCGAGTAAGCTGTGCAGGCGAGAAATTGGTCGGCTTCTGAGAGTATACTGCCATGACAGGCATACTAAGTGGGCTGATGTTCTGGCTACCCTACCTAAATGAATTCCTCTATTTTCATGTCTACTGGGTATGCTCCACAAAAGTTGGTTACTGGTAAATTTCCGCGTGACAGTTTAGCAAAGCTGTGGGACTTCCCACCCAAAGAGAAGGTAGTTGTGCTAGATGTGGAGAAAGTAACGGATAAACAAGACAAACTCAGAATTAAAAAAAAAAAAAAAAAAATAGATGGCCATGCTGAAATTATGGGAGCAGCCCGACACTACGCAGCACACAGTTGTTAGCCGAGGCTGTCGTAAATATTGATCTTGGTCTTCTGGATTTACTTTAGTCTTTATTGAGCTACAAGAGTTCATTACACTGAACAGGTCCACAGTTCAACAATACATTCTCCAGGTGTTATTTAAATGGTAGTTTAAAAATACATGTTACGAGGTTTCCACGTTTTTCAATCGCTGTCTGTCCAGCACGTGAAACTATTATGTATAATATCAATAAGTGTACTAAAGCTTTAAAACAAACAGTTCAATACTGAATCCTCAGAGTAAGGTAAATTAATAAAATACAACAATATATTGAAATGTTTAGCACTTCGTATTGAAATTAATAGTTTACATCTTTCCTTAAACTGTTAGATACGTACAAATTTTGTAATTTTCGAATTTTTATTTGAAGATAACAATACTATCTTCATTTTAGGACCGACAGCACAGTCGCGGTACGAAAGGTTTAGGTCTCGCCAAAATGTGGGTTTATCGCCTATGCCGTCTTGGATGTTTCTTTGATGACTGTACAGTCAATTTACAAAACAAAATAGGAAAATAATGTAAACAGCGAGTATTAAACAATACTGATGTCCGAAACCAATTTCTTAAGTTTAAAAATAATATAATAGATACTACCTTCTAAAAACAGGCTATAGTAAAAATTTGGTAAAAGCAAGTCTTTTGTGCACCATTCCCCTAATTGCCCCACTCGACCTGCCTAATGTATTTAATTTAATGCGGGCACGTGACCGCCCTCCCCACTCACAGAAATCACCTAAACGCCAGTCTTCGCTACACGGCAGGTAAACTCCTGTTCCCGTAAGCTGTGATGGACTACCAGCCAGCCGCAATCGAGCAGTATCTGACTAACCTTTTTCGAAGCAGGACCCGCTACCAAATTGGTAGTTTAGAGCTGCTAGAGACACTGTGCAAAACTAATGACAGACGCATATGCAGTGATTTTACACTATAAAATTTTACGTTACTTGCATTACAGAACTTATTAGATATATTTATCATGAATGCACAATGTAGATTACTAGGGCACAGGGGGAAGCCCGCCAAGAAAACGTTTTAATTGTTCTTTTAAAATTTTCTTTATTTGTAATTTGCTAGTGATTTTGCTTGGGCGTTAACATTTTAAATAATACGTAATTTATTCTAATGTCTTACAGAAGTTTAATTGTTGCTTTTATTTCACGATGTATTTCTGAAAGTAGCATGTGAAGACTTTGGACTTACAGATACGGGCCTAAATATTATTAATGTGTTCCTACTAATTTTTTAAATATTTTTCAGTGTATAATTTTGTTTTAAAATAGCATGTAAAAGCATTACACCAAGTTTGATGGGAATGCGCGCCGCCGAATCCCTCGCCAAACGCCATGTTGAGTAGTCTCGCTTGGTCACTGAGGGAGTAAGTTGCGTGTGTCGTGAGGTCTCGTCTCCCTGATGCCACTCAATCTTTTCGACCTAACCATTTAGAGTACAATAGTTTTAAAGTTTCTGGAACCTTTTTTCTCGTGTTTTCGGCCTCAGGGATTGACACGCACGGGTAAGTCACTTGCACGCTCCACTGTACATTTCGCACTCGCATGTTAATTGTTTGCCTTGTGCAATTTTTAGCAGCTTACGTTGTCGTATCGGGCGAAATCTAGACATGGTACGTACGTGGTGACCCGCTCGAGGGTGTTTCAGTGAAAAAGCCGGACATTCAGTTCAACATATTTCGCGAATTCTTATTTTGCTATAATGGGATCACCTCTCAACATCATCAAGTGTGTTCCACAGTGTGCAACATACAATCAACCGCCTGTGTGTTGAGACGACACACCACACTGGTTCCAGAGTCCAGATCGACTACTGAAGGGCAGGTGGGCCAGGTTCAGAGGCCATCTGGTCGTCGACCCACACCAAAACAGGTATTGGCAGAGTCGGGCACATTCCTGTATCTACCCTGGCCTATCCACCACCCGCGTTACGTGGCACCCAACTCTGTGGCCTAAATTTGGAACAAAGCCAACCTAAATTTTTCCTTTTCTGAAATTCAAACAATTTCTCTATCATTGGCATATGGCACTTCAGAAAATTGGGTACTATTCTGAAATTCCTTCTCCTGAAATCTGTTTAGTTCTTTCGTCGAATAAAATCGAATCCTTTTATCTAGAACAATCCTTGATTCCCGTGTCCAAGAAGACGTCTGAGCACGCGGAGGAAACCTGCACTCACCACGACGTCCCTTACAGTTGCAGAGTCAACGTCGCGATTCGTACGTGTCGGTGAAACCCCCTTACGGGCGAGGGGACAGCCGTGTCGCGATGTTCGGGACGGTGAAAAGTGTGCTGGAAGAGACTGCATGGGTGGACAGGCAGACGACAAACGGTACCGCAGAAATGTTATGTAAAAACTGTGTGCGACCAGTAACAGCAGAGGATCCATTTTCATATGTGAACATTGTCGACACGTCCAAGTGTGATGACGCGCGGGTTGCATCATGTGTGCGCGACGAGCAAAGCGCTTTGGACTGAGACTTAAGCAACAATGCTCTCGCACATTAACGAAAGGTAAACCATCACGGTTGTGCTTACGGTGCGTGAAACCATTTCAGAGGAACAACACGTCCGAGAACAGTGCACGAGCTTAAGACTACCTAAACACCGACAAACAACTTTTCAACAGAGACTGAATAAGTGCACCTCCACTGAATGGTGCGACGGACTAAGCAGTGTCTTTGGCGTGTTATAAATGTCGGCAGCCATTTCATGAACAGTATGTGACTGCGAGGGAACGACAGACTGTTCGGGCAGACAGATTTTTCTCGTGTGACCACTGCCACCCGCAACCGCAAGAATTCGCAGAGCGTGATGTGAGGAGACCAGCCGCTTCTACCGCGCGAATGTCAGTATGGGTAGAAGAACTTTTTTTCAAAATGCTCGTACCTGGACTCGTTCTCACACCCACTAGCTACGAGTACGCGACACCCAGACACTGACGAAACTGAAGCGCCACTTTCACTGGCCAGGCGCCGCACAACAGACCAGGGACTTTGTGCGCTATTGCCAGCAAATCCTCATGCTTTTAAAGCATTCATTCTTAAGATTCAGTAATATTTTACCGGTGAACAAACAGTATCTGCAGGAACAATACTACTGTCTGTAGATGCATACTTGCCAACTTTTGAAATTCCCAATCCAGTAGAAACTATGAAATCGTTAATTGTTGCATAAATTAGAGCAGCAATTTTTTATAACTTCATTCCCATTATTTTATTTCATAACATGTTTTAAATAAAATACAAAATAAGTGTATCAGATACAATAAATAAGAAGAACATTTAAACTAAAACTAATAACAAAATAAATGTTTCCTTTACCTGACAATGGATTGATGGTCATTTGTAGGTGTCCACACTTGAGAAACAATATTACATAGGTCTTGATAGCCTATCGTATGTTTGTTTCCCATCCGGTCCTTCAACACTCATATTGCTAACCCATTTTTCTACAATATTATTACATTGTGTATACATAGACGAAACATTTTCAAGCTGAAGGGAAACAAATTCAGAAAAAAATTCTACATCAGAAAAGCTAGACTTTTCAATGAATTCAATATCTGCCCCAGTTGCTTTCATTAAAACCTCTTTTTTTTTTAAATGGGAACTTATTTACAACATTGTCACAAGACGTGATAAGATAGCTTCTTACAGACTTGTGAAATCTGGTAACCAACAACTAAATCACAGTCTTTTCTCCGATTTTTACCAGAATACTACCTCACTTCAAGTGCATCAATATTCTTGATAGCAGCAGGCTTTACAAACTTGGACAGCAAGTCACAGAGCATTTCTCGCAAAATGTGAATTTGGGGCACTGCGGACTGCAACATAATGTACTTTTTTTCAAATGTGGGAATACCATGCAGCAAAAACAAACACAAAGCTTTATTTAAAGGTGAGGAGAGGAACATAAACAACTTTTCTTCACTGTTTAAATTTGATGTTTGATTTTTCAGATAATACTTCGCACTGTTTACTGACGAACCGGTGCTAGCCACTTTTTTGCTGCTGGAAGGTTTGGAATCAATAAAAGCCTTTCCTTTAGTAGAAATCTCCACCTTCAGAGCAAACTTAGATGACTTAGTTAGCATGCATGAAGAAGAGGATGAACATTGAGGTTTCTGAATGTCACATTTACCTCATGAAGAGTTACTTTCCTTCGGAGAAAGTGGGTCTGGCATCTTACTCGAGTCTTCCTTCTTCCCAGACTTGCAACATTCTTCAGAATTAGATTGTACTGGGATTCTAAATGATTTAAAGGATGAATACTGTGGTTTTTGATTACTTAGCAGTACTGCTTCTTCCTTGAAGAATCTTTGCAATGGTTCCCACCGTTCAACTAACCTAGTCAAACTTCTGTCCAACAAAAACCATCTGATGCAAACATGTTTCAAAATTTTTTTGGCACATTTGTCATGGGGATTTTGGAATTTTTTCAGGTTTTATTTTCGTTTACTGCTTTTTTCTAAGCAGTAATAACTGTCAACTAAAATGTCATCTATTTTGATTGGTAAGATGTTAGACCCCTTTTCTGCTGCCAAATTCAATAAGTGGAACATGCATCATTACAATCAGAGCTTCCTGTCTGTTTTTTAGTGCAGTTGCCAGACCATTTTTGTTACCAAGCATTACCGCAGCATTGTCCGCAGAAAAAGCGATCACGTTTGTAACTGGCACTTGCAGCCTCTCCAATTCGGATACCATTAGATCAGCTATGTTGCAACCAGTTGAATCGCCTATTAAAGCAGGCAATGAAAGAATACTATATACAATATTTTAATTGTTGTCATAAAATGTTCCTACAACAGGGTAAAGCTTGAAATCTGTATCATTATTCCCGTCAGCAGAAAAAGAATATAGGCAGTTTTTCAAGTGACACACAACACCTTCCAAGGCATTGTTAGCCATCTCGTGAACAATTGCAGTCGTCTTTGTTCTACTGCAAGCGTATTTATTGCCACATCTGAAGAGGGGAACATCTTGCATTTTATCGGCTGATGGCAGCCAATTAGGAAAGTGATTCGTCCGTGAACAGCCACTATCGCCATTGATCTGGGCCTTTTATAAAAATATTAACGTCAATTTTTTTTTTCAAAATTTTTAGTAAATCCAAAAACCAGTAAAATACCATACAAGGCCTTACAATCGTACAATTGCATAATTTTCCGTACATTTTACGGGTAAATCATACAAGTTGACAACTACGTTGATATCAAGCCAACAAAACACAGAGGAGAGGCAGAGAGACAGTAAGCCATTTATGGCGCAAGCTGTTTTATTTTCATTATCAGCTACCATCTCGCTGTGCACTTTATTACTTCAGATATCATATTCAAAAAATTTCATTACTGTAACTGTGAACATACCCAAGTTGCACAATACATAAATCGACACCAACCTGTATTTGGTGATTTTTCTAATTTATTAACAAGCTCTTCATCATCGCAAGAGGACAAAAAAAAAAAACTACATCTTTGATTCTATAGGTAATTCGGGATAAAGTGATCACTAACGATTTAACCTTTGAAAAAAATTACTACTGCATATAAGTCAACATCACATGTAGCTCAGTGTATTTTCTACTTGAATACAACATTAGTGAAAGAACATCAGACGAAATCAACCTCTCTGTATCAAGGTCAGATCCAGAATGGAATTGAGGGGGGGAAAAAGGAGGGGGGGTTGCTAGCACTGGTTGGCTGATTTAAAACAGGAGGTCCCCCAGAAAAATTTTGATTTCAAGATGCAAAATTGTGCACTTTGAGAAGTTTTTGAACATTAATGTTTAACACACAACAGACACAAATTGGAACATTTTCAAAGTTTACATACAGACAGTTTCTTAGAATACATTGCAAATACGTACCTATTCTGAATACATCCCTGAGCTTTATGAAACAAACCCTCTCATAAAATGGAGTGTTGACATAAAAAAAATTACTTACCTATACTTGTGTCGACTTCATTCTCGAGCTGTGTCCGAATTGGCAATTTTTACTAACGATAACGCACCATTCTGTCAATTTATTTGTTGAATTTTTTATGCAATGACTTACAAAATCACCACGTCAGCATCAAGTTTATTTAATCCTTTAAAATCACTAACAGAAACAATAAATAAAAGGTATTTAAAACAAATTACATTTCATAAAATTCAGTTTGTTTTAAAAGAAGAAGTGTTTTGATTTCTATATAAATAATGTGACAATGTGGTTTAATTATTGAAAAACTGTAATCTCAAATGTATTGTTTTCATATTAATGTAAATTAGCACAATTCAAGTTTTGACTTTAAATTATGTCTATTGTAAACCTTTACGTGTTTAAATTTCGATATGAATATTTTAATGGTTAATTGTAAAGGTGTGACTGTGCGAGCTTAAAAATTAAAACATATATCTGGACCAGATCTGAAATTGGCCAGATATGGCATTAGGGATATGGAATTATACACAGTTCGTATCTGGTCCAGAACTGGCCAATTTCAGACATAACATTTTTTTTTCGTATGGAGTAAGTGACTGTCCACAACGTCCTAATTAAACTGATACAAACTAAAAAAATACAATATGAGAGTTTTCATCTTTTACACTGAATCATTTTCTCAACAATTACAGTGTAATGCAATTAGATACATAATGTGGAATAACACTCACCATGTTACTCCATTCCTAGCTTTGTATTCAACAAATATCACTCATCAACCACCTGAAAAACTTCTTCTTGTCATTATTTGTTTACGTTTACCGTGCAGCGCGCGCCAACCAAGCACTTCAACCACCTCACTGCATCTACAAGTCAGTGTTACCACACTTGAAGTTGAAAAATTCCACAGTAGCAGTTGCCTTGAACTTCATTAAATAAATTATACAGTATACTTATGTGAGCACCCTTAATTTTTAATCACACTTTGAATGAACAAAAAGTATAACATTTCTAAAACAAGGTTGGCTTCTTCAAAGGAGGAAGAAGTGGGGAGGGGGAATTTTCTTTAATTTACTCTTCCCCCTCCCTTCTGTATCATCCACTGCTCTGTATTTACTGTATTTCCTCGCATAATCGACACACATATTTTATTCCAAAATTAGAGCAAAAAAATTGTGGGTGCGAGGAGGATTGCATAAAGAAAAAGTTGGGGGGGGGGGGGGAAGTTACTTACCTAATAGGCTGTATTTTCACACTAATTTTGATGATAAACAATCTAAATATTTAATATTCATTTAAAACTTTACAATTCACGATTTATTTACAGTAGCGGTAAAAATGTATGTACATATCCATTGGCCACCATCTTGATTGGAAAAAAATATTAAAAAAATACTTGTACTGTTTACAAATTTCAACACATTATTGCGTGAATGGAAAGTTTAAAACCACTGTAAGTTATCCAGAGCCTTAACATTAATTAATCGTCAATGTCCGATGACTTGTCGCTGGTGTTTTGTCTACTATTGTTGCTGTTTATCATTAGGGTCATCGCCGTTGCTATCGCCATCCTGCCACAGTGCGTCACCTTCTGACCCATCCAGCATATTGCTGATGCTGGTCTTTCTAAAACTTTTCATGATTAGTTCTTTAGGAATGTCCCAGCTCTTCACAATCCACGAACACATTATATTGAGAGGTGGCCGTTCGACTTTCCCTCCAGACATCAGATCGTGGTCATCACTCATCATCCACTTGCTGTAAAACCGACGCAAATTTTCCTTAACGGTATATTAACGCAAACATCAACGGGCTGCAAAACAAAGGTCAGGCCTCCAGGAATCACAAATTGATGCATTTTGTGTTGTTGCAGCACATCTTCAAATTCTTGCGCAATGTGGCACGAAAACTCTCCAACACAAGTATCGCAGGTTGGTTGAGCACAGTGTTGGGTTGTCTATTCCACACAGTTTTGATCCAATCAGACATGTGGCCAATATCCATACAACCCTTTTGTTGTGCTCGTATGTGAAATCCACGTGGCAATTTGAGTCCTTTCGCTAGTGTTTTCTTTTGAATATCGCGTACGGCTGCAGTTTACGTCTGTCAGTAGTGACTACTAACATAGCTGTGCATCCCAACTTTTCGTTACCAGTGGTTTTCATGGTTACACTTGTAGATCCTTTTTTTCTCAATTGTACAGCTACGTGGCATGTCAAAAAATACAGGTGCCTGATCAGCATTTCCGATCTGAGGAAACAAATAGTAATTTTATTCCTGTGTAATCTGTAGGCAACTTCTGGCAGATTGTTGTCCTGCGACTCACAGATAAACCATTCCTACGCATGAATCTCATCACCCAGTCACGACTAGCCTTCAACTGAGCAAGAGGAAGTTGTGTGCTTCAGTTGCAGCATTTAGTACAATATACTGTAACCATTATTCCGTAAATCTTCTTTGTACGCCAACACTTGTGCGTCGATTAACGGAAATTTCCCACTTTTAGGTCCACAAAATGCACACCTAGAAAGTCTGGTGTATTTTAGGAGGTGTTTCATTTTCCACCAGTCGCGCACTAACTATTCAGACACGAAAATTTTCTTTCTGCTGCTTGGTTACCATTTTCTTCAGCACACACTAACCCACAACTGCAGCCCCGCTGTATAGTTATTTTATCTACCCACTACGCCATGCATAAAGGAAAAACATGGTAAGAACACGAGCGACTAGCGAAGGCAAACTGCTGTACTGGACTGCCAAGCACGCACCTCTTGTTCATCACTTGGCAAAACTGCACTCAAGCGCTGGCAACAGCCGCACGGTCACCTGGCGGCCAAGGTCGTCATGCAAGGCCATGCCGCTTCCGCTACAGGTTACAATCAGGTGTCTGCATGTGCGTGTGCTTTCAGCAGACTTAGTGTTCGTAGGCCGGTTCGGCAATGCGTGCAGTACAAAACACATGGTACAGTATGTGTCATGAAAAAGTTTCGTATGCGGCGATTATGCGCAGAAATACGGTAATATACTTCAAAAGATTTATTTATAATCTTATTGATATATCTACTTGCAGTTTAATTGGACTTAATCGGCACCAGCACAATGTCACTCTACCGCCGGCCTCAGATCATCTTGCACATTACTGCTTGCTCCGTGCTTCAGGCAGTTCAAAATTCCACAGACAGGTGGCATCAGTGTTAGGTTTTCGCCGCTACGCCAAGTTGCATCATTAGCGTGTGTTTGTCCGTTCTCCATTGTGCTTATAAACACATTAAAATGTATTGGAAATGACCGAGTATATTTACCAAATTACGTGAAGCCATTGGTATCTGTTATTATGTTTTGTGTGTGCCAGCCTAGAAACAACATACTTTATATTTCACACATACGTTATTTATTGTTTGTTTAGTGTGGTGTCATTCGTGGCAGTAGAACTGAAAGAAACTTGAATTTTTGAATTGCATGTGTAATACGTGTTTTGAGTTACAAATTCAAATAAACTATGCCCGCATTTACGAGATTCGCAAAGGCAATAGTGAGTGTTGTATTAATTAGTGGATGGATAGAAACCAGTACAGTAAGTCCTCGATTAACGGACATTTCATTTTGTTTCCTTTAATTTGAACAACGGACACAAAACTTGCTTTAACTGACATTTTCGAGTTGCTATTTTTAGGAAGCAGGAACCATATTTCTGAACAGCAACAGCCTATAGTACAGGCTGAAATGTGTTAAGACACACGACGCGCTACATTCTTCCGTACATCTGGCAACAGTGCTTGCTCATGACCAACATACCATTCCGAGCAGGTGGCCTGAGGGATGTAACATGGGGTTGGGCGCGAGGGTATCAGTTGTCAACACATGTGGTGCTACTGAAAACCGGGAATCTTTTTTTTTTCTTGAGAAGGAAACCCTAACTCCAAGCGGCTCTGTGACTGACCAGTTTCCCCTTAGTCGTGACTCTTTACATACGTACACAGTTCCAGACGGGAGTTACGTGCAGTAGTTTTAAAGTTCATAGTTGTGTAATATTGTTTGTTTCAGTTATTTATTGTTGAAGTTCATATTGTTTATTAGTCGTTAAAGTTTTTATATATTATAGTAAAGTCTCGTTATCGCAGTTTGTTCCGTGGCACAGAACGGCTACATTACAGGCTGGACCTGCTACAAAAAAAAAAGCAGACGGTCGGTAACACTTGCAACAAAAGTGGATGTGTTGCAGCGATACAAATCAGGCCAGCGATGTTCAGACATTGCACGAGCATTAGATTTGCCTAAATCTACTATTGATACGATTCGGAAAAATGCTGACAAAATAAAAGCCAGCATAAAAAATGTGACACCATTGTGTGCTGCGAAAGTTACTACTCGCACTCGTAGCTCAGTCATGGAGGCAATGGAGAAAATGCTGTTGTGAATTGACGACCAGACACAGAGAAATGTACCCTTAAGCTTGGCAGTGATACAAAGCAAAGCTTTGTATATTTACGAGTCGCTCACAGAAAAAGGAGAAAGTTCACACAGTGAAACTTTCACTGCTAGCCGTGGGTGGTTCGACAACTTCAAAAAACGTCACAACTACCCCAACATCAAAGTGACAGGAGAGTCTGCTAGTTCAGACCGTGTTGCAGCCGAAGCTTTTGTCCCAGAACTACAGAACATTATTGAAGGAGGGTACACTGCGAAACAAATTTTCAATGTGGATGAAATTGGGTTGTTCTGGAAACGTATGCCAGCCAGAACCTATATTTCGCAGGAAGAAAAAACAGCACCTGGCTTTAAAGCAGCTAAAAATCATCTCACGTGTATTGGTCGGGGGAAACGCATCAGGCAGTTATAAAATGAAACCGCTTTTAATTGCTCACTCTGCCAATCCACGAGCGTTGAAGGGATTTTCCCAAGAGCATTTGCCTGTCGTCGCTGCCTTCAAAGCATATTATTTACGCCTCACGATTCTTCAGCTTTTAGATGCTACTGATGGCGACGGAAAACCAAGCATTTGGGACTTTTGGCGCTCTCTCAACATCCTGGTCACAATCAGAAACATCGCCAAGGCCTGGTAAAAAGTGTCTTCAGAGTGCATGCACGGTGTGTGGCAAAAAATATTGCCAGAGTTCGTCGCAGATTTCGCGGTATTCGAAGGTGAAAAACAGGGTGTAAACCAAGACATTGTAAACATTGCTAGGCAAGCAGGTTTCACAGACATCCAGGACGATGACATCGAGGAAGTTCTCACAGCCCCTGTTGAGGAGCTCACAATCGTGGAGCTACAAGAACTAATTGACAATCCCGATGCCGTCAACAGTGATGACGAGAAAATGTCTCAGACTGAACGGCAGTTAACCACTAAAGTGATGGCAGAAGCATTTGATAACACTGATAAGGCACTTCAGCTTCTTCGAGATAAGATGCTGATACAGCTCGCAGCTGAAAAGTGAATAGAGTTGTAATGGAAACACTGGCACCTTACTAAGAAATTTACCATGAAAAGAAAACAGAGAGCACTAAGCAAGCTACACTACAGAGGTTTTTTTCACCAACGGAAAAGGAAAACATTTCAGCTGACAAGGTGCACGTGTCTGGCAGTGAAGATGACAGTTATTAATTTACCTTTTACGGTAGAAACTTAAATTTTATTATTATTTTATTGTAGCAGTTTTAATTTTTTTTTTTTCCATAAAATGTATTTCTTAAGGGTGCTCGGTCCAGTATGCTAAACAGTGAGAAACATGTGTATTGTTATTGATCATTATTCAGAGAAAAAATTAAGTTAAGTAATGCAGTACGAATAACACAAAGCCATGTCTTAGACTTGTACCTTACCATGCTCTATAGTATGTTGCAATCGGAACATTTCTGGAATAATTATAATCCTGTAAAACCAGTAATTAAAATTAAATAATCTAAATTTTTTACCCGGCGAAAACAGGACATCTACTTATGGAGATATGTTGCTTCTATCCCCAGTACCTCGAGTGAACGCGGAGCAGTTATTAGAGGATAAGAAAGTGGCAACTCATGTTACCAAAACTGACAGGGATTATCTGCAGGGCCCGATCTATCAGCTAGAGACCGATTCTCACGAAAATGCCTTCAGTCGGGCGGTAAAGATGAGTGAGGTGTCATTTTATTCAGTTTTATTTATTTATTTAATTCGACTTACTTTTAAATGTAGCGAAGTTACAACAATATTGCCTTGTCTACCACTTAGCCACGGTCTCTAAAAATTACAAAACAAATTGCGAAACACAAATGAGAAAAAAAGGAAAAGAAAACATTACAGTAGTCATTCACAATTCAATCACGCACACATTCTCACCAAATTAATGAAAGTGAGATCATCCACTGTTCACTCTGCACTATCAAAATCAGCGTTCATACTTGAGCCGGGATTGTTCACGAGACCGTGGTGATACGGTCTCAATATCTGCGCGACTCTGCTACGGCTGTTTGCCTGGCGAGTTGTAGGTGTTTCATTAAGGGTGTGCACATTTCACACGGCACAGTGGACGTACGCGCATTCAGACGGGTTTTATTATTTTTTGTGCGTAATTGCATTGCGTAGTTTTGACATGATGAACGACGTACC
>PNEQ01013207.1:0-14311 GCA_003012365.1 Medauroidea extradentata
ATCGAATGGCCGGCGGTTTCCCAAGTTCCGTGGGGTCGTGGCGGTGGTGTAGGGTGATGGAAGATGAGGGGGTGGGGGTGGATTGGAGGATGGGGGTAGAGCACACGCCAAAAACGGACAATTTGCATACCATAGCGAACACGAGCGCAATATGCTGATCAGCGATTTGCATCTCTCCCTCCCTCGACAACCCTCCCCGACAAGGGTCACACGGGAACCAGGTGAAAGCGAGAGACCTGCCCTCCCTCGGCCCACAACGCGGTCGAGATTGATCGCAAACACAGTGCACACTGCACGCACACACGTGCACAAATACACGTGGCGAGCAAAAGACCAATCAATTTGCTCGTCCGCTGCACAAAGGATTAAACGCTGGTCTTTTCTTCTCGGCCCGCCCCGCCCGTTTGACGTGCACACGTCTGCTTCGGACATAGTTGGGTTTGCACCGTTGAATCGCAGCTCGACGTAATTGATTCTTGTTGAAGTTGGTGTCACAGAATCACTTTGGATGTCCAAGTGGGATAAAATGATAGTTTTATATTTTCATAAAAAAAATTTGTTTTGCAGAAGATACTTGTTAGTAAAGTTTTCTCTTACGAAATAATTTTAGCTCGCATAGTTTTCTCATAATGGTGGGACAAAGTTAAAATGACGCTGGCATGCAAACACAAAGAAAACCAGTTGAATTACTCAAATAATACACACTAAAATAACATGTCATGGGCTACATAAAAAGAATATTTATAAATTCACAATGCAATATTTTTAATCTAAAAAATAAAAAAAAACGCAAGAATCAGGAAAAAAAGTTGCAAATTCAAAAATGTTAATATTTTAACCCAAAAATTGTTCCCTGTGAGTTTTTATAACAATTGGTTATGTATCTCATGGCATATTACTTCATTGTAAATTATTACGGATTTTCACCGTTTGCATGGTAGCTAATATGCGAAATTTAACTTTGACACAGTGTTCTGCAAAAGTATAGTAGCTAAAGATTTTTCGTAAGAGGAAACTATACTCACAAGTATAATCTACTAAACTAATACTTGAGGCGACGAATTTATCGCGAATAGATTTTAGCCCCACTTTGTTTCACACTCTCATGTGCACATCAGCAGCTGTGCTTCATGGTTATTGGCAGCGTGGATTTATACAGACACGTTTATCATTTGACTGCACCAATCAGAATAAGATAATTGTGAGTCTGTACGTCTATAATTTTCCAAGGCAAGTGAGAGTAAAATCATCCTACCACAGACGATGTAGCGGAGTTCAGATGTACACATAACACATTGAAACAAAATGTTGCAAAAATCTTTTCACCATAAAATTGTAGCTCTACTTGATGCTAAACGCACTTGAATACCTGTAACAGACACACTCTGTGCGAGTACACACTGTGAAAATATATGTAAACTTACCCTATCGGTGTATAGGAGTGCTTAAGTATGAAAAATTGCGAAAAGAATTTTGCCCCACTTTTTTTTTCATGGCCTTACATGTACATCTGCAGTTCTGCTTCATGGTAAGTGATTGGGTATTGTAACTCTCTCAAGCCGTGGGTTAATGCCGGCAAATCACTCACAGACGCGTGGTGTTGCAGGAACGTTACTGTAATTGGCTCAGTCAAACAAGATACGCCTTTTCACATATACACGCTGCCAATAACCATGAAACAGAATCGCTGATGTGCACGTAAGGCAATGACTGGGGCAAAATTCTTTTCGCGAAAAACAGGGGTCCCTACCCAAGCATCAGTGGTAGCGTTCCTCCTACATACTTGGGAAACAGTCATGTATTTACAGGTGTTACCAGATTTGTACAGTAACTTTGATCAATATCTGCTCACTTTACAAACTGAATAATGGTAAGAGTCCCATACATGTGTATGGATTAATAACTTTCATTACTATTTAGGAAGCTGTATTTACAGTGCAGCGTCGTTGCTTTGTAGGTTGTCCGTGCGTAATTCGAAGATATAATTTCTACTACAGTATTAAGTATTCGTCAGTACTACATATAAATAGACACTTGCGTTTTATTTATATTTTATTGGACTTCATGTCTTGTCGACAAGAGAGATCATTATAGACGGTTACAAACAACTTTTACACAAGGTCAGAAACTAACAGCAGTCGACCGGGGCATTTGTTGACGAACCATCCCAGCATTCGCCTGAAGCGATTTCAGGAAACCATGAAAAACAGAAACCAGGAAGGCCGAAGTCAGGCATCAAAGCCGGGCACTTTCCGAATGCGAGTCCAACGTATTGACACACACTTGCAATATCCGCAGGTTCTTCTGGGGAAAAGCTGGAATATACAACCCCTACGTCTGAAACACGTAATTGACGCACGATTAAGGCTCGGTTTCAATCACCATATTGCATTTTATTATCTTTCGGTTTTTTTTATTCTAAGAAGAAAAATGTTAAATATGCGATTATACCTTGCTTCGAAAGTGAATACTTTATCGTGAACCCCCTATAAAGTCCAAAGGAATGCGATTTAGCTGGCTAGAACGCCACGAGCAACAAAGCAGACTAGTAAACTTAAAGCATTATAATACTCCGAGATTTTCAGAGGCGCATGTTTCCTTTGCCAACACAACTAACAGAAATGTTGTGCTGATATTTTACCACTTATCTATTAACCGCATTTGTTTGTCTGTGTGGTACAATTTTTTGCAGCTTAAACTAACTTCCTGATGAGCTACGGACTTGAAACTTCAACTATAGCGCAGATTGAAACTTCAATAATAGTTCAGAACAGCAGGGGCGTAGCAAGGGGGAAGGTTTGTGGGTTCTAATCCCCCTCCCCCAATTAGCCACAAAAATATTTTAAAACACCATATTAAATGATAAAACGTATTTTGACCAGTATAATATTCTACGTTTCTTTATGAAAAAACTGCTAAAGCAGAACTATTTTGCACCCCGGAATGCAAATTCTCCCGGGGAAAGACCCCCCTCCCCGTTCCGTGCTTTAAAGGGGCGGTCGGTGTTCATTATATTATTCTCAGGTTAAACCCCCACCCCCTTACACAAATTATGGCTACGTCATTGCAGAACAGGATGACAACGCAATATTAACTGGCTTTCTTGTCTGTTTGTCTGTTTTGAGCAACATTTTGCTTGCAGCATACTACAAAATTTCATGCATGTAACACTAAAAGCAGGAAATAATTAGTTAAATATAAATACTTTTTAATATACCGCACTTATAAAACAGGGCTAAAATGTATGAAATAACTTGTCCTATGAAAATATTTGTAACACTTAAAACGGAAAATTTGGGGCGCATGCAATTAGTAAGGTGTGTAGGGAGTAACTGTCGATAAAACTAACATTAAGAGGTATTATCACTTGCCGTGCAATAGAACTGTTAGGTTCTTAGGAGAACTATTCATCACCATTGCGTGTGCCCCACGTTTTTTTATTTAAAATCTTACAAGTACTTCCATAGGATATATTTTTTTTTTACTTTTAAGTCCCTTTTAAAAACGTGGTATATTTAAAAGTTTGTTTTTCAATTTAAATAATTTTGGTCTTAAAATAACCTTACAGCGTATGTCGGTCGAATTCACACTCACTCTGAATTAACAGACTTCTGATTTCTTCAATATTTTTTTTTTTTTGCAGCGTAAATCTGGTATGTTTTCCAGGAGAACTGTGTAGTTCGTCACCTTAGTTCCTATGAATAGGAATCTGAAAATACTTGAGCAAATAAAAGTCGAAGTAACTAGACGATCATTAATTTTATTTACCTACCCACCGCGCAAGCTCGCTTCGCAGCACAAGCTTCGACTGTAAAAGGGCAAAAAAAAAAAAAAAAAATCGACAGATGTCGAAAAAAAAATCTGATACGCTACGGCTTTTCCTCGCCGATGCTAGTACTGCCCCTTTAGCAGAACATTACAGAAACATAAGTTTTTTTCCTTTTATCTTTGCCCCCGTTTTGGGTACGAAACGAAAAGAGGACCGGGGGGGGGGACGCTAGGATGTGTTCAGACGGGCGGAAACCTCTCCTGATTCCTCGCAGAACCAAGTCACGAAGCAGACACTCGTCGCATCGTCGAACCTCAGGAAGACAAACGAAACGGAGGGGAAGAAAAAAAGGCTGCCAACCACGGCACATGAAACATGCTCTCAACATATGGTCGGAAGGTACCGTCCGCGCTCCTGCTGTGTAAACCTGCCGAGTATGCTCCGAACTAAACACGATGGGGCTGAATTCGACCGACAAACCGCGAGAGGTGATTTCTCAGTAAATTATAAGCACAAAATGTGCAGAACACTTTGTGTCTAAAATTAATATTAACGATTAAATAAGCCTTTGAAGTTCGAATTTTGAAACTTTATTTTCACAAAATATGTGATAATAAATAACTTGGAAGGACAATACTCTGAACACAGCTTTATGTTGTACGGCTATTCTATTCCATAGCAAAACTTTCCACGCTTTTGAAAATAACAGGGGTGTTCGCCCTATATTTATGTACAAGTTTTGTAGAATCAGGAAATGAGAACATCTGATGAATGTTTATTGAGTTATAACTAATGTAAAAAAAAGATCCTCTTGTTGCAACTGTCTAGGACTTGTCGTTTTCTTTTAAAACGCACTTAAAAGCCGGTGAGGTGAGCTGATTTTCTTATGTTATACAGTGAATGTCTACTGTCGCTTGTGCGCTGTGAACAACAGAACACACACGTCCGCAGTATTGCCTATGTCCTAGGCTCGGTAACGGTACACCTAATACTATACCAAGTTTTGAAAGAAAACGATTGGTCCTAGACAGTTACAACAAGAGGATCTTTTTTGTTACATAAGTTACACAGCTCAATAAACCGTCATCAAGTGTATGAATTTCCTAATGGTACAAAACCTATACGTAAATAGAGGGTGTACACCCCTGTTGTTTTCACAAGGGTAGGTCTTTACCAGAATTTGCTATGGATTTGAAGATACTAACAACATAAAGCTATGTTCAGAGTATTGTCCTTCCAAGTTATTTATTTTCACATATTTTGTGAAAATATAGTTTTAAAATGCAAACTTCAAATGCTTTTTTCATCGTAAATATTAATTTTAGACACAAAGTGTTCTGTACATTTTGTGCTTACAATTTACTGAGAAATGACCTCTCCCGGTTTGTCGGTCGAATTCAGCCCCGCCCTGTATGCAAAACGTCCATAAATGACAGTACAATAAGCACGACACTCTAATCTTGGGCAAAATGATGTACGATGACATGTTTACGTGTAAAAATGTCAATGTGGCAACAAAGCACGGAGTAACCCTTCCTGCGCTCCACCGCCCAGGCATTATTTTATGTACGTTACGTCACGTGAAAATATAATCATTAGATATGATGGTATACCGCGAAAATGTCTTGTGCCAACATACCCTTGAAAACCCTGTAGTTTTCTTGAGACACATGATTAGAGATGGAGAAAAATCGCGAGAATGTTTTCTACCGGCGTATTCTGCAAATCAGTGCAGCGTCCTGCGTCATGTATTATTGGCCGGCGGTTATGTGGCACGGTGTAGCTGTTTACAGACGAATCTCAGACGTCCAGTAGTAGTGCGCCAGAGTTATCATTGGCCCAGTCAAATATGGTCTCACCAGTAACGAAACACAAGCGTCGGAAATGAATACATTACATTGAAGCCTAGCAAACAGTCAACTTTTCCCGCTATAAATCATCTTCTCTAGATATGATTGGTATAGATGACGGTTAGGGCCATGAACTTTTCGCGAAAATAACTTTGCCCCAGTTCGCTTCAGTGCCTTGCGTTCAAGTCTGCAGCTATTCTTCATGGTTATTGGCAGCGTGCCTCTGGGAAATGACGTCTCTCATTTGACTGTGCCAACCATAAGAAGGTTCCTGCGACACCACACATATACAATTTGCGAGTACAATCTCAAGACACGCGAGTGTTTAAACATGCGATCACTGGCCGTGAAGCAGAACTGCAGATCTGCACACAAGGCATTGAAAACAAACTGGGGCTAAATTCTTTTCGCGGAAAGTTCGATGCCCTAATGATGGTCTATCGCGGGGAAACTTGACACTTTGCTGGGTTTCAACATACGTTCAGCTTACCAGAAGATTATTGACTTTCACTTGTACGTGGAGCTGTTGTCCTATTTGACTGAGCCAATAAACAATAGTGGGCTTCTTATCGGCTCAGTCAAATAGGGCAACAGTTCTACGTAAAAATGAAAGCCAGTCATCTTTTCATAAGCTGAACGTGCGTTTAAATCGAGCAAAACAGTCAAATTTTCCCGCGATAAACCATCGTCTCTAATAATCATGTTCAGCGGCGGATTTTGAAACGTATGGGGGAGGGGGGAGAGGCTTATGTGACATTATGGATTGTAAAAAATTACAGCGATCTCAAAAGTGTGTTTACAGAACATTAAAAATAACATACATATAAGTACGGCCCATTAAATGTACTTGGATCATCATACACAAAAACTCCAGTTTTCTTGAGGCGACTGGATATACTTTGGCTATATAATGTTGATCACAATTTTTTTTGGGGAGGCCCCTTCAGCCGGGAAGGCCCCTTCAGCCGGGTAGTCCCCCCCCCCCACACACACATTTTTAAACCCGCTCCTGATCATGTTTGTACGCACACAATTTGAACCCGCACCCATAATGTAATGGTAAGGACAGTAGTAGTACAATAAATAAGGTGTCTATGGAGCGTAGAGGTGACTCTCCGTGTTATGTTGCCAAATTGTGCACGTAAAATGTAACAGTATTTTCATCTCCAATTCAGACCGGGATTCGGGTATGTGCTTACTACATGGCCGTTTCTGGACACCCTTTATGTAGAGATGATGAAACATCGCGAAAATGTTTGCGCCAACATAGCCTTGAAAACACTGACACAACGTAGCTGTCTGAAGACCAATAACATGCATCAAATATTACAATAGCGGGATTCTTATAGGCTCAGTCAAATAGAACAACAGCTCCACGTACAAGCGAAAGCCAGTCATTTTTTCATAAGCTGAACGTACGTTGAAGCCTAGGAAATTGTCAAGTTTTCCCGCGATAAACCATCATCTCTACATGTATAGTTTACGATACAGTGAGCCCTCTTCGAGATACGGCTTAGTTTGCTTTCAACCGGTACAGATTCTTCGGACACTTGCTAGTATATCCCTTGCCTATACAAGAATAGACTACATCTCTGCGAGACAAACAGAGTGAGGATGTTCTTTGTAAACTTTCAGTAGAAAATGAGTGACAACAAAAGCCAGGAAACTATTACTACAGGTAGGAAACCCTTGTAAAGATATGATAGGAAAAAATAATTGTATTTATTTACACTAAACCACACATTGAGCGATAATTCTTTTATGTCAGTCAACCAATTCAATGACTTGAATACACAAACCGCTACTGTTGTAGGACCTACGTCTAAGTAAAAAATTTTTGTTCATCTATATATGAATATTTTGTCCCAAAATTACTGACATGCAGTTTGACAACACCCCGTATACAAGAACACCAACCTGATGCGTATAACAGCAACGGCGTAGCATTAGTTCGGCCAAACTTTCATCAGATAAGAAATAGGATAGAAGCTTAGAGTTTCGTAGAGAAAAATGGCTAATACACTGCGTGTTAATTCTGCACATTAAGGCGGTGTTATTACTTACGCTCGCCCCAATGTCACCTGTAGCGCTCCCTCTTTTTACTGCCTCCATGAGACAAAACAGAGCGCAGCTCAAGGACTTCTCCGCTCATTGGTGCAAGAAACTAAAAACTTTTTATACGGAATAGTTTGCAGAAATTTAGTCATACGATGCACAATTCCATCTAGTCGTTTTGCAAAATAATGCACAGTTAGTCCACAAAAAAAAACACATTTTGCTTGGTTTTTGCTTATATTCAAATTAAATCGGTAATACTTTGGGTGCAAAGATCTTGAAAATCATCTACGAGGTTTATTGTTAACAAAAAATAGGGTACAAATTATATTTCTGACAAAACAATGTAGCGGTCCTTCGGTATGAAAATATGTTGCTCTGAATATATATATATATATATTTTTTTTTTTTCAAAATCACCGTAAAATTACCGGGGGCGTGGCCTTACATAATGCTTACTTGACAGTACGTAGACACAAACTGCCAAGATCATGCCTCGCCCACATCATCCAGTAACCAGTACCGGATGTGAGAACCGCGCCCCCGTAAGTGTAACGAAATTACTGTGCTCCGGTAATTAAGAGAGATTTACAGGAAATTACAAAATGCATTAACCTGAGCTTCCCAACCTTGACCAAAGCGATCATATTAATGGGTCCCTGTGCACGTAAATGCGCATAGCAGCGAATAAAAATGATTTTGTCTGCACGTACGTCTCAAATGCAGAGGAACACTAATTACGATGTATATTTCGGTCATTTCCAAGTTATTACATATTCCATGTGCAGCTTAGAAACTTGATTCCAAATTGCTGCCTTAAAAACTATAGGCCTAATCTGGGTAATCAACCTATACAAAGCTAAGATGCTTTACACACGTAAATACACATTTATTTTATCTTTGGTATTTTTATGGCAAATAATTTCAATAGTACAATCAAACATACAAGTATGTGCACTGCAATACTGGCAGTTACAAACCTTAAAAAGTTACGCAACAAAAATGTTATTAGGCTTACAACAAATCCAAAAGAATCGTCAATGTAAGTTGAAATTTGTAGATACAATTCATTACACTTCAAAGCGTACAATGAAGTGACCGATCAACACTGCTGATGCGGATGGTGAATACAAAACAAAGCTAATAATAACTTAATCTAGTCCAGCAATTAAAAAATAAATACTATCGTACAGAATATGTATTAAATTGTAGGAAATAATCAATAAAAACAGCTGTATTAGACTTACGCTCAAGCTGACTGCTAACTTACTAATCATCCAGAATTTTTTACAAATTTCTAACTAATTAAAAATTTTGCAAGATTTATTAGAAAACATTTCAAAATAGGCTTAGCTAATTAACTTACATTTTACTACGCACATTTTACTCAAAACATTAACGCGTATTTATGGAATCATCTAGATAATTCAAAATTTAGGACAATTATTTTCTCACCATGTAATAAATACTAAATAATTCCTAATATCTGTATCGTGCCGGACGAAGCCGTTGGTCGGAGGGGTTTTCTCGGGGATCTCTCGTTTCCCCCGCCCCTTCACTCCGGCGCCGCTCCATACTCACCTCATGTCACCCCTCGCCCGCGCTGAAGACCTCTATGTTAAGCGCTGACCAAAATCTCTCACTCACTCCTAATATCTATTTAACAAAATTATACGCACTTAAACGTAAAATGTAATGTTTCTATTAAGAGATATTGCCGATAATTCGTCACAACCTTTATTGTACGAAAATGAATAATTTCAACAAAACCGTTGCCACAGCCTTTCTAAGAGGCCTATGTACCGCATGTTATTTTCCGCGTTTGAGGCACGGAGACAAGGCAGAAGTGCGATAAGGCCCAGACAGCCATGCTCGACAAGAACCGAATCGCCTCTATTCGGAACGCTGCAAACTGACATGAAGTGTTCTCGTAAAATATGCATTTTTATATAGAGCTCTACTATTTTATTTGTGGTTCATTTGTAGTAACAGCAAACGCATGCTTCTGGTTTCTTGTTTTACGAATTCGAGTGGTATTTTCGTATCACAGCAGTCAAAAAATAGCAATTTCCCTAGTTTGAAGTTTGTTATTTTAGTAAATAAACGTAATGAGAATAAGTTATCAGTTTCACGTTAAAAATAATAGGCGTGACACTATACGACACTGTTCATTAGCCAGATAAATAAAGTTATAATTCTCAAAAATTCACCTTAAGGGGCCTGCCTATCTACCTGAGCTTCAACCGCGTTGCAGCGAGTTACAACTATTCTTGTTTTGGCGAAAATATTTCACTCACATTATGTTTGTATATCTTTAAAAAAAGAACACGCGCTTCAAACTATGTCACTATAATTTCGAAAATCCGTTACGTTTATTAGAATAAACAGTTTGTGGACCCCTCAAAACGGCCAAAAATGGCTTTTCCAGACTACCATGTCCGGAAAAATAACAACCGGATTCGAAAAGCATAGCGATAGAAACGAACGTTAACCTTTGAACTATGTTGACTAGAAATAATAAACATTTGGTCACCGCTGAAGTCCCACAAGAAAAAGGAAAGTAGTTCTAAAGATCTGCCTACAGTTAAACTATGTTTTGTATCAAAATTTTTTATTCGAATACAAAACGTTTCACTCTAAGCAACTAATGATTGAGTCAGTAATACAAGTACTTCAAGCCATTTAGTAAATATTTTTATTTTCATTCATTCCCTCATTGATAATGATATGACATAAACACGTGTTTTGAATAGAGTGTTCTTAAATTGTGGGAAAACTTCTCAAATCCTCACAAAAGCCTCATGAATGCAGTTACGACGACTACCAATTTCCTTGTCAGGACAAGTAACTTCAAGCAGGCAACCACGAGGAAATGTCAGTTCCTTGACATGCGCACAGCAATGTTTTCACTGATAGCAAATGTGTACTTCGTAACATGTATCAAATACACGTATTCCACCCTCGGACATTTTTCACTCATCTCCATCATTCATACACGTACCATCACCACGATAAAACTCAAAGCAAAGAACAGTTTGAAACGTGTCCTCTGAGCAAGAAAGAAAGACACAAGTAAAAAACAATTCCACATCTCAAAAGTCCCTACTATTAGCTGGGAATATCTGGGTTGTTTGTTTACTTGGATAAAACGCGTGTGTATGATACAGTTACTGAATAAAGAAAAATAACCTCATCAACGAAACTTTACCAAGGACAAATTGACTAAATATGTACAATAGATACAAATTTCACTTCGTTACACAACTAAAAAATATTCAACATAATAAGTTACCCACTTATTTGTACACCAAAATCAATGAACAATCTTTAACACACAAATACAACACCAGACCAGATTCTAAAAGCACAGACGTAAAATGTATGGAAAATAGTTTATTTACCAAGCATGCCGATCTGGAATGCAGTGCCAGACTATCTCCAGCAGTGCACATCAGCTCCTGTATTTGAAACACAATATCATTCGACGCTGCACTAACACCAAAGGTTGATAGCTAGCTGCAGATATGGTATTAATTATGCTTGATTTGTAAACCATCCCAGTTTTTTTTTTTTTCACTTATTCCCCATATATAAACTACTATTTACATTAGTACAGTATATATCAGACAGTCGACAACTGTATACTGGTAATTAATTTTATATTATTAGTAAGAACTTATATTGTGTATAACACTTATTTTAACATACTCATTTTTTTTAAATTTTTTTTCTCTTCGTATTATTACTTTTTTAACATTATTTTATTAAACGTTTGTAGCATATGCACGGTACATGTACTGAATATGGCCCACTTAAGGTTCAAAAATCATGTGTGCCTAAGTCAATAATTATAATACTAATATAACGTATGGACGATGTAAGATAGATATTTATGGATGGTGTATGTTTCTACTGGAGACTAGTGTGTATCAATCCCATATCGATCTCGGCATTACCACACAACTTATATACTGAGAACTGAGCCATATTCAGTACAGGTACCTTATAAAACACGGCAGATTTTTAACCGGCTTAGTTCTGAATTTTTCCACGTGTCTAAATACGTAAATAAAAATCCCTTTCCATGCCAAAAATCCTTACGTGAAGGGCTGTATCCCTAAACCTGGCAACACTGGATCTGTGAACAACGCCCTTACCGACAGATGACCGCCTGTAGCGCAGGACGTCCACGGTCAGTGCATGTCACGTCACTTGAAAGGGGAGGGGGAGGGCAAAGGTCAGAGCCACCCTGAGGTCACATGTCATCACGCCTCCTCCTCCAAACACATCCGATATCACCCGAGTGAATTCCAGTTCAGAGTCGTCGACAAAATTCCCTGGTTCCTATACAAGTATATACCTTAGGAACCCCATACCATCTCGAATCGACCCCTTCCCCTTTTTCATTCATATTTTCATTTTGTTCGACTTTGCTTAAATTTTTTTTTTTTACATTTCAATAATTTATGTATTTGTACGAGACATGGTTTGCTTTCTAGACATACATTGTGACTATATTTTTACCGTAAGCCTATGGAACATTTTTTAGCTTTCATAGTTTTGTATAGTGTTCTGTTAAAAATCAAATTTTCACTACACGGTTTATGTGTGTGTTGGTAAACTAACTGACTAACACAAATTAAATAATTCACACTTCAGAATTGTGTCACGGGTTACGCCTAAGTTATGTATAAAACCTATAAAACCTCCCTTAATTTTTATTCAGAAAATTGGCAAGTTCTAATTTCAAACTAAGAAATTTTTTAAATATACGAAGAAATTCAATGCTGTTTCTGAACAAATCTTGACCTAGTACGTGACACTGTTCTTCGGTGAGAATTGTTTGATTTCTCTGGGGCAGGGGGCCGCGGTGGCCGAATGGTCAGACCATTCGCCTCCCACCAAGGCGATCCGGGCTCGATTCCCGGCAGGGTCGGTTCCTGAATTTTCGCATGTGGGAATCGCGCCGGACAATGCCGCTGGTCAGCGGTTTTCTCGGTGATCTCCCGTTTCCCCCGCCCCTTCATTCCGGCGCTGCTCCATACTCACATCATGTCACCCCTCACCAGCGCTAAAGAGCTCGATGTTAAGCGCTAAACCAAAATCTCTCACTCACTCTCTGAAGCAGTTGTTGGCTTTCCTTTTCCTTTAACTCATAAAGCCGTTTTATGCTAATTTGGACTATGATATCCCATTATACAAAACTATAACAGCTAAAAATAAAAACCGTTGCAGTAAAAATAGTTACAACGTATGTCTACAAAACAAACCATATCTCGTACAAATATAAAAATTAAACCACCATCTTAAGTGGGGTATCACAAGTGTAGTTATAATTATTTATTTTTTGTTTTGTTCGGTTGTTTTATAAACACATAGGCCTATTTAAAATGTATCATTATCGCGCTAAAATAAAATATACAACCTTGCTATAAACTCATAAATACTTAACATCTGAGTAATATTGATGAAGCTATTAGTAATGTATTATTTTTAAACTATGGATGTATTCTCGTTTCTGTAGCGTAATCACATCAATACTACGAAACAATTGTTGACTAACACCTACGGAATTTAATTTGTATATGTATGTTAAAGTGCTATAATTATGTATGTATGTTTTAGTAATTTCAATATACCAAATTATGATTTAAAAATTTAAACTTTAACACAAGGAGTGAGCCATCAATTTAAGGGGGTGTTACGATACTGCGTGGAAGCAACGGAAATCTGGAACCATTATGATATTTGACAAGTCTGCTTCCATGCAGGAAAGACCCCCGAGGGATTTTTTTTTTTTTTTTTTAAAGGAAAAGTGGGAGGGGAAAGATTTTCTCGGCGTGCGTCAAGCGAATGCATACAAATCATATTAAGTACAAGGAAAAACTATTTTTTCTATAAACTGTCGAATAGGAATGAAGGCGATAGGTAATTTCACTAGTTTAAATTTTTTCGATACATCGATTACTTTATTTTCTGCGAGTTGTCAAACTTGCTCAAATATCGCCGTTTTTTACTATTCAAATTTGCAAATTAATAAAAATGCCAACGAAACTTTGAAAACAGGCATTCATAATTGTATATTTCCTTAATGGTATGCCAGAATCTCATTATTGTACATAAAAGTTACAGACATGTTTACTTTCGCATTTTCCTCTAAAACAGTTAAAATTATGCCTAGAGACACTGGTAAATTTCGGGAAAGGTTGATTGTTCGCTACGCTCCAACATGCTATATATAGAATGTTTTGCACCTATACTGGCTATCGTTTAAGTGAAGCACTCTGCCACTCTTCAACAGACACAATTACAACTGTACAGTTTTAAGTGCACTGCCTACCTCGGAGCCCTGGCGGAGAAAGAATATGGTTTTACATGTTGAATTACTTTCAATGGCACTCGGTCACCTTTTGTGATACTGCTTCCGGACGAAACCCATCTTCTGCGCCGAGAAAAGAAGAATATTTCTACGTAAATAAAATTGCAGAAAAGAAATTATGAATAGCCATTTTCGCGTGTTTTTTGTGTGTAAAAATACCTTTTTTGACCACAACTTTCAGGGTATTGAAAGAAACCTGCCTACACGAACAATAGCAACGTACGCGGCACCGAGACGAACATAAAAGTCAGTGGTGGC
>PNEQ01013208.1:0-19980 GCA_003012365.1 Medauroidea extradentata
CAAACCCTTGGCAGGAAAATAGCAAACAAAAATTACCAAAATAAAAGCCGGGCGAAATAGGGGTGAAAACTGAAATGCAATTTATTAAGGCTGCAGCTAAAATAAAACAAACCCTTGGCAGGAAAATAGCAAACAAAAATTACCAAAATAAAAGCCGGGCGAAATAGGGGTGAAAACTGAAATGCAATTTATTAAGGCTTTCTCTCAAAGTAAATTAGTTATCGATTTAAAATGTTGCCAGTAAATCCCTATCAAAATCTTATGTTGTTTAGCCAGCTAGTGAAAGTAAGTATATGAACTTTAAAAATATTAACTGCTTGTTTCAAATGTCCAAATGAAATTCAGTTAATTAAAAAAAATATATAGGCTTGATTAAATTTCACCAAAATATATAGTTCACCACAAATAAAATGTTTTACTGAGCAATTAACTCTTAAATGTTCAGGGTGTGTGTGTGGGCAAAATAGTATGTTCAGTTAGTCTCGAGTCTTAAGGTTCGGCTAGCAGAGACGACTATTAATATAAGGCTAATATCTCGCCGGACTTAGCTGTGGTAGGTGTCTTCAGTAGCTGGAACACTGGAATCTCGTGGATGTGGTGGATTAGGTGTGCCTCTAGCACCCTCCTGTAGCTAGCTTGGAATCCTCGGTCTTCCCTAAGGATTCTCGGACCCGTGCATGATAGAGTTTCTGCACACGCTAGAAATCTGCACTAAAAGTCGTAGGCTAATTAACTGCCTAGACGCGGGAGACTGACTCTGGGGCCTCTTCCCTTCTTGCGGGACCGTCTTCACCATTTAGGTGCCCTCAGACGTGCTGGAACTCACTCGAATTTCCAAAATAATGGCCCTAGAGCGGGACTAAACTCTCGTCCGCTCACTTAGCTAGCATCCATAAACCAAACTATCATGGACTCGCCCTCCTTGGCGTCCCTTTTCAAAAATCCTTCTGCATTGTTGTTTAAAAATGTAAAACCATCGGCGAATAGCGCCTCGCCAACACACACTTAAAATACCGTGCATAGCGCATCGCTACTGTAACCAAACAACATAGAGAAAATAAAACTGGCTGGCTTCCAAAACAAAAACATACTCTTAATAAATACTAAAACTCTTGAAAATTACACACTTTAAAACAATTAAAATATTACGTTACTGCAATCTAAACAAACAAATTATGTTACGTCAAATCACTAAATATTAAATTAAATACTGGCAAATTAGTATTAGGCATTAAAATAATATACATTGCAACTCGTTAATCCTTAGTGCCATTAACATAAACATGAAATAATTAATATTGAACAGTATAACGCTACATAACAATTAAAAATTAATTCCCTAACAAGAAGTAGCGTGAGTTGTATCACATATCTTTCTCAGTAAGAACTTTGCCTTGATCATGTAGACATAATGTCCACTGTGACTTTCACGACTTTCGATTTGTTCTTGTAGCCGTCATAATATGCGTCGTACTGTGGGCATGTGGTGCTGTTCTGACCATTTGAAGGCGGCCTGACTTTTAGATCAGACTATAGAGACCCCTTACTGGTTACAATAACAATTAAAAAGTCTAACGCAGCGTAGATTACCACGTGAAGGTTTTACGGATATTAACACACATCTTAAACAATAAATTTATTAAAAGCTTTGCATGTTTGCTTTCATTAGAATAGAACTACACATTGAGTGCTGAATTTGTTTTTAAAACATTTTGAGCAAACACAGTACTGTAAAAAGATGTACTTTGAGACTAAATAGGTAAGTGGTAATATAATACATTTTACATTTTATCTGGATAAACACAACAAACAATTTAAACTAGGTAGCTATAATTACCTATTGCTTAATCAAATGTTCTCAAAATAAATATTTCAAATAGTGGAATAAAGAAATGAACCTTGAAGTGAATTTTAACTGCTGTTAAGGTTAGGGAAATTTCAAATAACTTAAAATTACACCTAACATATATAATATGTAATATTATATATAATATATAATGGACGATAATAGTGTTACAGCTTCAAACTAAAGTTGAAAACAAAATACAGTAGTCGAGTCATACATAATTCTTTTTGTCAAAACTATAAATTATCTTGGAGAGTCAGCGTGCTCAGATAACTCGAACAGACGTGTCTATACATGTTGTGAGAGGCCTTAATCGGACCTGCATTAGCCATACTTACGCTCCAGTCATCCGTAACCTCTGCTCCCAAGTTAGAAGTAATAAGTGGGGTCAGCTTGGCGAGAAATGTGACGGTGCGAATGCATCAGTCCATTATGCAGGCTCTCCTGAAAGAGCGCTACCTCGCAGTGATCCTGTTCTAGCCTGGTAATGGACGGTAACGAGGCAGTAGTACTAGGAGATGTGAACTAGTATTTAGAGCGTGTGGTAATGTAGTGTGTGCGTGGTAATGTAGTAAGCTAAAGCAAACAGCCACCGCAGGATGCCTATATTTAACCGTTGTCGATCCACTATCTAAATGGTGTCTTGAAATAGAGTCCAGAGATCTTTCTCGGGTAGATTCACTTGGAAACCTGTCAGGCTGTCAGTTTTGGTTAGCATAAACATAACAGGGGAAACTCGGTAACTTGGCAGTACTAATTATTTTGCGCTGTTTTGTCTTTCTTTTTTTCCAACTTAAAATTATATTTTATTAACTGCTTTTCATTCTGCTAAATAATAGCAGCACCTAACAGACAGTATAAACGTGTGTTTCGGTAGTTAAGCAGCATTAATGCGTGAATTATTTGTCAGCTAACACAGTAGTGCCAAAGTAACAATACTGTTAAAATAACGATGTTTCTCCTACACGTTGCATACGGCTTAAACAACACTGTCCTTAGATTGTTCATTGTAAAATAAAAGTGGTCAAAATAACAAATAATAACAAACGCCTTTAAATTTATACTTCAAGCGTTAACCTGATTTACTACATTGGTTTATTTATTTTATAGACGTGTTGGGAAAATACAAATTGTCTGAAAAGAAAACTTGTATTTAACCAGTGTTTTGCAAGCGTTCACTGCACCACGAGTAGTCTAACAAATGCTAGTTTAGCTTGCTCAAAGTGACGTGTATTTATTGTATTACAAGTAAAGTTACAGTATGGATAAATATACACAAACAAAAAATTACTAGATAAAGGTTTTCACAGTGAGAGGTAATTGTTGTTAAAATATGTAAGTGTAGGGTATTATTATTACAAAAGATGTTATTTAATAGTGCTGGTTTTAGTGTTTCGACCGTCATATTTTATTCCAAAAACGCTGTAATTTTTTTTTGCCAGTTTTAAACAACAGGAATAATTACAGAAAATAAAATGTACCTACAGCGATTAGTTGTTTCTATAAGTTTTTATTTTCAAATTTGTAAAAGGCTTGCGTATAAGAATTATCGCCTTCTATTATGTGTCACATAATTTGGTACATTTGAAAGGTTTTCTGGGTACTATTTAAAGCTTGCTATCTTACAATGTACTTCAGATATGTTACTTACTTCAATATTGACCTCGTCATTGGTTAAGAAAGTGCCACCCAAATTATTATGCATTAAAATCTTACCTCAGAAATATATAATTAAAATACCCCTATTAGTATATAATAATGTGTTCGATACTTCTCGGCAACTGAATTTAATAATTGACTGTCTCAGTAATTCGTAACTGAACAATCCACAAATAATTTGAATAATGTGTTTATAATACATATGTTAATTGTGAATCCATATGTCAACTAAATATTGATGCGTTAGCAGATGACATGATATTTGTAACCCAGAAAATGTTGGCAGCAGTGTACGCGTTAAGCAAAGACGATCATAATAGCATAAACGTCAGCGTATTAATTCTTGGTCTCATATGTTGCTATAATAGAAAATTGTGATGTTATATTATGATTTTAATATCACATTAATATGTATATTGTTTTATATTACTTGTATTTTATAATCCATTAAATAATTTTTTTTTTGTTCGAGTAACTACTGAACGGACCTCCACGAATTTGGCGCAGAAACTTTGTTTGTGCAAAAAAAAAAAAAAAAAAAAAAAAAAAAATATATATATATATATATATATATATATATAGTCAACTTTTCCATGTGAATGCAATAAAACTTTTACCAAATGAAGAGGAAACTAACCATATAGGTAAGTTATTTGTAGTAGTTATGAAATACGAAATGTAATATAGGTCTAAACAAAATAATTGGCTTTCTTTTAACCACATGGTTTTCTCACTCTTTTTAGGCCAGTCTAGAGATTTGTTTCTTGCTGTACGTCTATGTAATTACCCACGGGTACGGGAAGCTTCCCTGTGCACCACATAACACGTACAAAAACGACAATAGTCATTACTCTAGAGGTCTTACATTTGTTTTGCTGTATCCGTGAAAATTGAGAGAGAGAAAGAGAGAACCCACCCCTTTTTTTTTTCTCCGACTAATGCGTAAACTCGTCCATGTGTGCCTGACGACTGTGTAATTTATCTGAGCGGCGATACGCGTAGACGGGAGTGAAAAAAAGCACGGTGGGTGAGCAATGGAGGTCCAAGGAAGGAGGCAATTACTCCAGAGTGACGCCGGTCGGTCAAAGGGTTGCTTGTAAGGGTGGGAAGGAGGCCGGGTCTCCCCCTCTCGCTACTTGAGGCGCTTCGCCCCGGCTATCTGAGACGCGGACAAATGTGCTCCTGTCCCCCTGGGAGGTCGCTGACGACGACCCCACGAACACGGGAGTTTGCGCTGTTTCCCTAAACCAAACCCCGCGTGTAATGTATGTCAGTTTGTTTGAAGAGAGCAAAGGAGACCTACTGCCTAAAGGCAGGCTTGTACTACAAGGTCGGTGCTTCAGTTGCTGCTGACAGGAGCTGAATTTACTGAGGAGTGTTCCTTTAGATGTTGAGGCGACTGGTAAGTTACTGAAATAGCTGCCAAATTACGCGTCACTTCCTGCTAAATCTCCTGGCTTGCTGGAGGTCAGGCAGTCCCGGCAGTAGCAGACAACAAAAGTGTAGCAGAAATATACGTTGAAGCTAACATTTAAATAATATTTTAGATTATATAAATGTTTTAAATGTGGTCTGCTGTACTATATGATTATTTTATTTATTTATTTGCTGCACTGAACGATACATTTTGTTTGAAGAGACTGATTTTTAAAAGAGAGTGTATTACGGATTAAAAAATGGTTGTTATTTTCACGAAATAATTTTTGTAGTGAACAGTAAAGCTATTTAATCATATTTATGAGCGGATGGATTTATTTCTATTGCCAACCTAACTGATAAGCGTCCCATTTGAGTTCAACTACTGAAATTGATGAGTACATTTGGCCTATTACTGACCAGTTATGTCATCAACAAATGGAATGCTGTCAAGATATACCTTTATACTCAGATTTAATGAACTGCAACGTCACGTATAACCCTTTATCTTAGTTTCTTAGCCTAACAAACCGTTCTTCGCGCAGCGAACACGTTCATGCATTTATTCCAGGGAGCACAAAAGAAGAGTTTTAACTCAACGCTAAATGACGAAACCCTTATTTTCACTGGAGACGCCCGAAATTGGCAGGATTTACCCCGACAAACACTTCAACATCAGTACATGAAACTAAGTTCAATCTTGGCACTGACATCACGGCCTCGTCCATTGTCGTCATCACAACGTGTGTTTAATACTACAACTAGATAACTTAATTTTTTCAAGTTTAAGTTGTCTGCAGGTGTCATCACCGCTCTTAAGGCTGTTCGTGTTTATGAGTATATATTTATGGATGTGTTAATTAGAATTTGCATTTCAAAAAATTAGTATTTGTATAAAAAAAACAATTTTCAATGTAATATATTGATACTGTATCTCCAACTTCCAAGTTGTCTAGTTGTAATATTGAACCCAAGTACAAAACGTAACGTATGTGCAATTCGTTTATAGCATTTACTTTTCGTTGCAGAAAATTTTTCCCGCTGCATGACCTCAACTTCGACAATCGTCGATAAGAATTGGTTTGTCTTATTCGAGTTACGAGCGCCTATGTACTACGCAGACCGTCATACACACACATTCACACAGCATTGCTCTCCACTCGTCTTACGTCATAACTTCACCGAGTTTTTGTATTGCAACCGGTTAAAAGAAACTATGCCTGGTGTTTGAGCGGTATGGTTTTGAACCACCTATTTATTGGCACTTGAATAAAAATTATTTGTACAACATAATATGTACAAAACAATATTTGTCTTCTGTTTAACAGTAGTGTTGCATAACAGACCAAGCTCTAAAATGTGTACTTGTGTTCTTTTTATGATTTAGACATGTTTATTTCCTTTATTATTTATAGTATACGTCGTTGCGTCTGTAAACACTTTGACGTAATTGGATGTAAACTTGTTATGTCTCAAAACCACTACTATAATTGTTATTACGTACATTTTTTACTGGTTTGACAATAACTAGTATATTAGTTTGTACGCCAAACGTTGCGTTTCGTATATCGCCGTTAAGGAATATGGAAGTTCATTAACTGGATACTTCAATCATAGAACGTGACAAAGTTGTGTTCAGGTTTGCTACAATGTGTGGTATGTACATGGGCAGAGGGGGGAAGGAAGGATAAAGGGGGTAGGGGAAGGTGCGTACACAAGATTGGACAACCAAGCTCAACCATCCATTTAGGTAATGGCTAGTAGTACTCTGGCAGGCCTCGAAGCCCGGCGGAGAAGCACAGCGGGTCTCTGTGGTAAACTGGCTCATCCCCATCTCTCAGGGAGGATTCTCGCCCACCCCTACCACATCCCCTCCCGCGGGGAAGACTGCGGTTATCAGCCCTGGTTTACACGATCACACACAGCCTCTCGCCGCCGCCGGCAAGGGGACAGTTCTCTCGCGCAGTTTCCGTACGGTCCACTTCCCTGCCACTTCGCCCGAGTTCAGATCTCGCGCGCATTAAAACGCGCTCGACCGACAGCAGGACTTTCCCTTCCCCCCTTTCCCAGAATTCGTGTTGACTCCACCCCCAACCCACCACAACCTTTCACCCCCTCCGTTCACGACCTTCGTTAGGACCAGAGCGAATAGCGGCAAGTCGGCCGTTCTCCGAAGGCAGAAATCCATTCAAGAGAAACATCGGACATGGCTGGAGTTAGCGCAGACCACATCGACTGCCAGCTTGCAACAAAGTTTTCGAAAATACAAAACTGTTGCCTGTAAGCCGCTATGCTGTGGGGACCTGTTGGTCGATGTGCACATTTCACAATATCTGGTATCAGTACAAAATATTTTGGTTCTCCGTACACAATTTTTAACCGGACAAGCTTCCATTACTTCGCGAAACATTTCGTAGTCTTCTGTCAAATATAATCGTTTTAGAAAATGGTAAAAACGTTTGTTTACATCTGCTCGATACAATTCACTCTAAATAGTCGTTTGTAGGCTTATACCCATTAATCTTATGTAGTCCTTGCTGCAGAATTATAATGAACTTGGCTGTTACTATCAACTGTTAAAATAATTGATTTTGTCGTCATAATAACTTAAATAACTGTAAATGCTACTTGTAAAGAAAGACAAAAGTAAGGTTATTGTATCCCTAACGAAGTGCACTTTTAAAAAAATTAAGAAATAGAAAATTGTTAGGTAACATCATCTTGGGTAATTTTTTTTAAGTTGAAGATTTATAAGTGTAAAAAAATTAAATAATGTATTTTTACTAAAAACATATTTTAAAGTCAGCGATTCTGCCATTTCTGCCAGGTGTTACACATGATTTTATTTAATTACTTTTAGGGGCGTAACTAGGCGGGAGTCTAAATTATAAAGTAAGAAAGATTATATGTTCTAAACTGTTTTATTTAATGCCACAGTAGAAGGCCTCAGGTGAAATTAGAGGAGAGAGAGTATAAGGAGCGAGAGAGAAGTTTGAAGGAAGCAGGAGAAGGGACTCACCCAGCACCGAAGCCACGACCGCTCGCTGCGCAGGGATAAGATGCGCTGTCCTGGTCGCTTGACCTCAAGTGTCGGATAAAAACAAAACGTAATTTATTTTCATACGCCGACGTATGAACACTATAAACAATTATTTGTAAACTTATTCCGATGTATATAAGTGATGTCGTCTGTTCACTTTAAACTGAGAACTCTCCAACACTTATAATATCCAAAGAACTGTATTTAATTTGGGCCAAAGATGTTAAGTTTTGAGATTGGGGGAATGTTTACACTGTTTTTTTGTTCCAGGGAAGTTTTCAGATCAAAAATATTAAATATGACTGCAAAACGGCTGAAAGAAAAATTTTAGCAGTGCTCACTTTGTCGTGAACAGTCTATAAGAAAGTACGTGTGGTAAAATAGTTTCCCTTTGATTAATTGCAGCATTCCTATATATTTTAGGGAACACCTAAATATATTATGTGGTACCAGCCTTGTTTAGTAACAATGCTCAACGTTTGCTCTCTTTACAAGCTGATATATTGTAAATGTTCCAATCTGTGTTCGGGTTATTACTTCTATTATTATTGAGGAAGTTATTATTACTGTGTACGGTCTGTGTGGCAACCCCGCAATCATTACATAGTTGCTCCAAACTCAAGCCCAATAGCACACTCACCACTCTCTGAAGACCACCTGAAGACAAATGCTGTTAATGACATGCCTGGTAGTTTTACAAAAATTTCGTGGAGGAGCCTCGCATCCTGGAGTATCCGGGTTAGATCGCCAGCTAAGGGCATGCTGATATCGATTTTCCAGGGTCTCCCGAAATCACTCCAGGCGAATGCTGGGATGAGTGCGTGGTAGATAAATAAACGCTGAAAACATCAACTGATTTCTAGGCTTTTTTTCGAAGCTAATATGGATAAAATACTCAATGACAATCCTAGATAATGGTATTTGGCAACTTTATGAATAAATATTTATCCAGAATTACTAATTCGTTACGCGTGATCTCTTGCGCCGCAGTTAAATGCACGAGGTTCCGGCGTCAGAGATTGTGTCTCAGAAGTTCGTAACACTGGAAACAATTTTGTTTAAAACGTTGGCTAAAACTATTGTCTAGGATTGCTATTGTTTTAACTTTCGCGAATTGACTTCAAGAAACGTACCTTTACAGATTAATGCCTTTAGCGTTGAATTATGTATTACGCCCACTTAAATAGGCCGTAGTCGGTTAGGAACTGATCTACAACACGAAAAGTCTCGGGTTTGAATCCTGGATCGTCAACGGATGATGTGTTGTCCCTTCACCTCACTTCGCCCACATCGACTCTTAAGATCACGTAAAGGGCCGTAAAACCTTTTCACCTCATCCTTAAACTAAGCCCTGGCTGACACCTACCGCTCTTCCCTCCGCGTATCTCTACTAATACCATGTGCTGTTCGAGGCCATGTAAAGATATTAATTAAATTAAAATAATAAGTAAATTTTTAATACAACCTATTATTGATATCGAATAATCACTACATTGTTCTTACTCTACGATACATAGGCTTGAATTCTTGCCCTACATGTTTCGTGGTAATATACCACCCCGGTTTTCTATATACTGAGTATAACTAGTTTTTGTTATAAAAACAAGCCAAAATATATTAAAAAAATTTAACCTGTGAACAGCGCGTTATTTTGAAAAAAAAAAAAAAAAAAAAAGTGCTACTTGTGCATTGTATTATACCACACAGTCTAGGTACTTTTTTTTTATAGAATTCTTTTTAAAGCATTCCATGACTGACAACAATGCGAAAAAAAAAATTCAAAGTACCGAGCTTGGCCTTAAGACCCTCGTTACTTTGTATTGTTTCTTTTGAGCTTAAATGAGAGCAGATATCAAATATCTGTCTGGCAGTTTTGTTTGAAACAGTTTTTTTCTTCAGTTACATGCAATTTTTTCAAAACAAGAAATTATACGGTTTCGACTAAATAGTCAACTATCCTGAATTTCGTTAATTACATAATTATTTAAATCCAAAGTACTTACTACGTTTAAAAAATCAGTCAACATGGAGAAGACGATTTGAAACAAAACTGCTAGACAGATATTTGAGACCTGCTCTTGTTTAGGCGTAAAAAAATAGTATCGCTAAAAAAAGTAGACATTAGAGAGCATGGCCTCAAGCCGCAGTCAAATAACTCTCTACTTCACTCATCTTGTCAACGCCGACCGTGAATTAGAGAACGGTTATCGGAAGTCTTTGCTCCTCCCAGAATAGCGCCAGTCCAGCTCACATGAAGTCTGTTTGTCAGCCTGCGATAGGGGCACGCTGTAAGGTTACATAATATATGGCGGATATGTGCAATGCATGGTTTGAAAAAGCATAGTAATGATATAAACTGCAAATCAGCCAGGAGGGTGTCTCGTGATTACATACAGTAAATTAAAAATACGTGGAATATAAATTTACGTTAGAAACGTGTACTGGCCGTTAAAAGTTCTGGAGCGCGTGTTGTGTTTAGGGCACTGTCTGCAAAAAATGCAAAAAAAAAAAAAAAAAGTCAATGTATGAATTCGGCATTGTGTTAATTATAAAAATGTCAACTACAGTATTAGTTTTAATTATGTAGGTAGCGCTGAGCCTACTTATTGCAAATCTGTTTTTTAGACGCAAAAACAACGATTTTTTTTTTGCTAGCGATAAATTTAATGATACATTGTTCGCATGCGGCATTTAATTTGCTAGCTATTCCTACCGCTAAACTCCGATGTCAGTAAATAATAGTTATAGCCAACACATGCACCGTAACAATATATATATAATATAGAATGTTTATCACAACGGCTGCCTTATGCATAACGAATTATCATTTGGGTGCAGTCTGGTGTTTTAAATTGAAAAACTTTGTGTATACGAGAATGAATAAAACACACCTGAGGCATATTTTTATTAAAAATAATGTTTCTTTCTAAAGTTAAACCAAACCTTATTGGATTGTCATACTCTAATACGACACATTTAAAGTAAATATGTTGTAATAAATAATGATTACAGTTGAAAATTAATATTTTTGCCCAATGTTTAGTAGAAATATAACATTTCATTTGTTAATTTACATTTAACAAATACACTAAGGCTTGTAAAGATATACAAAATAGTATCATACCGATTCATGTGCAAGAAATTAAAACATACACAGTACCGTTAAGAAGTTTTACTAAAAAACTATACATTACAATATTACATGGCTAATTTAATATGTGCTAGACACATCAGTATTTGCTTTTCAAAGTCGTGTTCAAATGTGCGAAAATTTTAACATAGACCTGATTTTTTTTTTTTTTTTTTTACAAAAAGTGTCTCAATAATGCTGCAAGTTTAATTTTAATATATTTACAAGCAACTAAACCATAAATAAGATATTATTTAAAATCAAATTGATAACAATAAATAAATTACAATGCCAAGGACGAAAGAAAAAGTTCAAATTTCAAAAGTGGATTATTTTGCTAATTTACTTGGATGTAGGTAAAAGTTACGGCAGTGTTGGGTTGGTACGGGGAGTGTGTCTAATATTACCCGCGAGGAAAGCAAAAGTCACATTGGCCGCGAGGTTACGCAGCATAAATGAATAATAATTAATGTTGTTATATATATTTATGTATTAGGCTCTTGGAAGATACGTCCAAGAACTCGCGACGCAGGAAGAACTAGGTTGCGCTCGGCCGAAGACACTGGCAGGGCGAGAACGTGGAAATGAGTCACGCTACGAGAAACTAATCTGACGTGCATGCGCGTTCCTTCCCTCCAGGTTTTTTTGCTCTGTCTCTCTCTCCCTCCAGTTTGTCGGTAAAACAAGCGAAGCCCTGCCGCGAGTCAAGAGTTTGCTTGTTAGCAGGCCCTGGAGGTGTCGAAAGCAGAAATAGCTACAGCGAGAGAAGAAAACCAAAATGGTGCGTGACTTGAAGAGGAAAAGTGTAGAAGAGGTAGAAGATGTGGTCGAAGCAGGAGAAGGCGAGGGTATTAAAGTAGCTGATGGAAATAAACTTGAAGGAGTTCCGTGTCTTGCCTTCATTAAGGCTGCTGTGTTGAAGGAAGGCTGGCCCCGCCAACAATGACGCAACGCTACAGAACATGGCAATTACCTCAATCACACAGCGACGCACTAACGTAAATGTTTATAACGACTTTCCTACTAATAGGCGTAAAATACCATCTCTATTTCATGTCATAATTAGTTTCGAAGGTAACATTTCAGGGAAGTAGGACGTGCATTTTGATTTTATTCACACAATACGTAGGGCCTACATAATACTCTATACTAAAAATGCTGTTTTTTAATTTTCGTTTATCAATGACCCGGTCTTTGCGGATTTAAAGAAAATAAACAGCAGTTGTAAACTTTGCGCAATTATTAAAAGAGAACTGGGCTCACCTTGGCATTTCTTAATTAAGAGCCTTACTGAACGTATGTGACTAGGGAATGGAAAATTTCGCGAATTCTATGACCTGCAGGCTATAACCCATTCTACTATGAAAACTCAAGCCCCGTTTATTAGTTCATTGTTTGTTGTTCCACAGAGTAGCAGCTAGTTGACGAATAGTCGGGGTTTGAGTATGCATAGTACAATGGATCCTAGACTACAGGTCATTGAATTAGCGCAATTTTCCAGTCCCTAATGATGACTTCTTCACTATGTTTAATTTACTATGAAATCTCAACTAATCTTCGAGGGCTCTACCTATTCATCTTGCAGCCATATATTTCAAATGTCTAATCAACGAAACAATAAATTAACTCTCAATGGGCAAGCTTTGATGATAACTCTTTTTTAAGCAAAACTTTTACGAAAAAATTCTTAAGAAGTATTTTGATAGAAACGATTAATATAACATTAAATTTTTTGTGAAATAATATTTTTAAATATTTTAGATATCAATTATTAAAGACATAAACCTGTCCCAAGTTCATCATATGACAGTATCATTTTATAAATATCACTTAGAAAAAATAGTTTGAAAGAGTATTATTTTCAGTAGATTAACTGAGATGTGATTATTTACGCGTTGATTGCCCACTTAAACTAAGTAGCCACAAGCTTGGTGGACATAGCTCTTAACTCTTACCATACTTTACTTTTAAGCTTGATTTGTACTTAGCCAATGTACACACATACTGGAATCTTTCAATTTAATTTCCACCCACTTCAAGACATCCGAATCACTCGAAATTTTGCCCACGTATTAAGGATCGATGACAGTTCAATAATTATATTTTTTTGACCTGGTTTTCTCACCTATTGTGAAAAAAATCCGTCTGGCTAAGACTAAAACTTTTTTTTTTTAGATTAAAATCGTTAAATAAAATGTTTTGAAATGAAACATGCTTAGCCTATATCTTCCATTTTGTTTTAAAACCGAAAAACTGTAGATTAAAAACACGCTCTTGTAACAACATGAACTAAAAACAAGAAAAATTATCTTTAAATATAAATGTTTTGTTCAATAGTGGTAGGAAGTCCCACAATTCAGTAAATGTCATTGGCAAAAAAATTTACTTTAATGAAAAAAGCGTGGGGTGTTCTTTACATACTTATAATAACTCTACCTTCACTAATGGCTAGCGATATAAAATTAAAAATAACTGATATCAAGCACTCATTCATTCTTATAAATTAGAATTAATTTTTTATTTAATGACATATGCTATACTCTATAGTAGTACATCCTATCGCTGTTGATCCAAATGTTTAAATTTAAAGATTATTTTCAACTTTACTGTTCACAACAGCGTGTTTTTTCATTATTTTAATTTTATTTCATATGTTCAGGACACTGTTCGACTTAAAAAAGACATATTGTAAACAATATTTACAAGTGCAAACGATTTTATTTTTATTATTTGTTTGACCAGTCTGTATTTTCCCCAGTTAGCATACTAACTAGATTATCGTGCGTGCAAGCATTATAATAATGGAATCTTAAAATTTAAAGTTTTCTCATAAGCCTGCTATGTGTGGTGTATTGTGAAGATTTTTTTATTATATTACCTTCATCTTTAATTTGAAACCTGTGTTTTTCTTTCAAATTTACTTATTGCTGGTGTGTTGTGTAGCCCAAATGTATACTGCTCTCTCTCTCTCTTTCTATATATATATATATGTGTGTGTGTGTGTATGTATATGCATGTGTGTGTACAATAACAACTTTGCAGACCTGGGTGTAGCCAGGTTCTTTGGGTTGGACGGCTTAGATAAATAATTTACATTTCTAATTTATTGCAATATCTCTTTACATTAACCTAAGCATACAACACTTGCGGTTTGCACTCTTTAAATAAACATTTACAGATATTGTATACAGGTAATCTAACTAAAGGTTTAATTTACTACTCTAGTATTTAATTAAATGTTTCTCTCTCAGTCCACCGATCGCATAAGTCTCTATCTATAAATGCTAAGTGCTCCCGTAATGCACAGCTACAGTCTAAACTGTTCGTCCACTTTCTCACTTACAACACTCTAAGAGTGTCACCGTCGTCCACAGCTGCTCAGTCTCTCCTCGATCTGCTTGTCCCGCCTCGTCCCTCGCTGCCAAGTCCTAAGCGAACATTCACCGACTAAACATCGCAATCAATCTGTCACTGTTAGCAGTTGGCCGGTATTTATAGTCGCCTGCGATGATGCCCAGAATATTCTCAGAGCTCGCTGACAATACGGGTTGATGCAAGCTGAACATTCAAGGTGTATCGGTGACATTCAGTCACGAACGAGCTGAATGCTTCTCACGGATGACTGACAGGTGCCCATCCATTCAGAAGGCTTGTGATGTCAGCCAGGCCCGATTGGCCAGCGTCGTCAGGGGTGGAAAAATGGAGGGAGGAGGAGAGGCATAGTCCACCACCTTGTCGCCAGGACTCGAGATAGTTAGCAGGGCAGAGGGGATAGTTTATCAGGTCGTTCAGCCCAAGCTTTCGAGATCCCTGACTCGTTACAATATATATGTAGGGTGAAGGGAGCAGATATAAGATCATCTCTCAACTTTATATAACATTGTTTTTACTATGTAGATGATTTTTTCAAGACTAAAAGACTAGTCTTCTCTAATTATTAAATAAAATAAAATTTCGTTGATTAACTAACCTGTCGAAATCATATAAAATTGTAGAGTACATAGAAAATACTATTTTGAGCATAATTGTAAGACGATTGTACGATATTGTCAGTATGTTATACCCTAAAAAAATGTTATCTCAATATCAGTAAGAAATAGGCACTATGACCTTGAGATGGGCCGTTATGAGAACGTGGATGTGTTCTGGTTACCACCGTGATTTTTATTTATTTATTTTAATCGTTACTCACATCCTGGCTTTACTAGACTCTCAGCACGTGCTCGGCTGATATATTTTTTATTATTTGCACTGTTTGAAATTATTTTCGAATTTTACTTCCGAGCAATAAACCGTATTATTCCCACGTGCAGGAATGGCATCAGTGACGAGGTAACGACCAATGAGCAACTACTAGAATTTTTGTATTTTCGAAGTCCGAAACCCAGACCGCTCCAAAAGAGGCGAAGAACCCGCGGATGCCAAGTCAAAGGAAAAAAACAAAGAAGGCCTGTCTAGTTGCAACCGGTTATTTTAAAATAGTTAAATGTTTGCTGTCGCTTGTTAGTATGTGCAATAAAATGCGTGCGGCACATAGCGGCCTGCGCATCGCAATGTAGAGAAGACTGGGCCTATTTCATGACGTGCTACGCTTCGCCGAGAGAGGACATCACGACGACATTTTTTTTTTAAGGAGAGGAACAATTAATTTTACACGTAGTCAGATAACCTTTTGAAAATTCACAGACTTTACTGTGATCTAACTGTACTACCGATTGCCAAACGCTGATTAATTAGTCTTAATTTCATTCAGCAACAGGTACCTTGATTTGAGAATTCGTGCTTATTTCTTTCCTGAGAAATAGCATCTTATTTTTTTTATCTAAGTATAACATACTTGTACAAGGGTCTTCAAACACGTGAAGTTACCCAAGCTAGTATTGAGGAGATACGCTAATGATTTAATGCCTGGTCGTATCAAAATAATTTTTCTTGATTTGATTATGTCTAATATTTTTTTTTCGGAATAAGTTTTCGCAATGAACTACATCAATTAATTACGAGAATTTTTTTTCAACTGCATTTAACACGGTATAAATTTGTTACAGAAATGTTATTCCTCATTGAATGAATTGGACGTAGTTATGCAAAAATAATCCAACCAACAAAGTAATTTACCTTAATATACTCGTACCAAGTAAAAGGAGAAGGTCCAAAGTAAATTAAAAAAAAATAAAATAAAAATAGCATTAAATCATAATATTTACATAAAAAAGAAAACAGGAAAAAAAAAGTTTATACAAGGGTTAAGATACACACAGTAGGCTTTGACCTTGAATATCTCAGTTCCAGTGAACTCTGGGTTTGTTCCTTTTTGCACAACTACGTTCAATTTATCATTAGTGTTCCTGGTAATGCATGTTAAGTTTCAGCGGAGAGAACTTAAGGGTTTACCTCAAGATCGTTTTTGGTAAGCTGTGCATTATAAAGGATCACGCTGAGACATTACACGATGCTTATCCTGCACTCTCCCGGATTACTCTTGTATTTACATTTCATTACACAATAGAAAATCGAAAACTGTTAAAAGTTGTAACACTAGGGTTTTACGCGCAGCTATATCCAGAGAATTAATGGCTCTGCAAGATTACAACTGACTCCGTACTTCATGATATTAATCCAGTGTTCATAAACCCGCCATACCGGAGTTCGGGCGCTAACGTCTGTTTATCCACCTTTATCGTTGGATAAGCGAGGTTAGCTTGAATGACAGCCGGAACCCTAACGCAATTCTTAATATCTGAATACAATATTATTGCATTTTGTTATAATCGTTATTCATACCTTCATTATAAAAACTAACATTTAGTCCGAATATTGTTAAGCCGAAAAGCGTAGTTGATACCGACATTTTGTCTTAAACAAATTCTTTTATTTAATATTCATCAGAGTGGAGTGTTATAAAACCAATCAAATGTTTCTATAGAATATGATTTTAACATTAGTGCATATATGTTCGATTAGAGCAGCGTTCATAAATTTTACGAAAGTGGTTAATTTAGTTCTACATACCTAAAATGTCGTTTTAGCCATACGTTGAATAACTATCCCATTAAAAAATATTTGTTTTATGCAGAGAATTTCGTACTTGAATACATTTTCAAACTTGTTCAGTATTAGGCGTACTTTTAAAAGGTTCCATGAGAAAACTTGTTTACAGCTCAATTCAAACGATATGGCCATGATAGATCAATCTACAGTATAATGTGAATTATGTAAAATACTCCAAATTACAAAATTTGGTTAAGGGAAATCGTCTAGTTTTTAAATTTTCCACACAAAAATTAACGCTTTAGCAAAATTGACTAGAAATAATGAATAATTTGCATATGTTATTAAATTTGGTTCACTATACTAACAGGGCTCTATGGGAGCAGATACACCAACGAATAAAGTATTATCATCACATCTATCTGATTTGAAAATAATAGCTCAATTTTAAGTTCACAAGACATTATTTTCTGGGAAAGTAATCTTATAGAGTATAATTGGGCCCATTTAGATATTTATGTATTCTACTGTCCTATAGAACTGCGTTTTGCTATGAAACTTCGTCAAGTATTAACATGTTTAGTTGAGACCAAGAAATATCATGAACTATTCATAACCTAAAAGTTTTCTAAGTATTCGCCGTAAGTACCAAAATACTACGCTGTAGTGCAGTGGTGATACAACTACGTTAATTTTAATACGTAATTTAATTTAGAAAAAGCCAGCGGGAATTATTTTTAATGCCTGTTTAGTTCAACATCTATACACACTCAGTAGTGGACGGCAGAAGCTGCGGAGTGCACAAGGGCCTGAAACCCTAGCGCATGGTTGGCGTGTTGCCTGCACGTCAGGGGCTACCGTGTGCCTGATCTAGCAAGGGTCGTGTCTGACGAACCTGGCACGTCACTCAGGAGTCGACACGCGGCCATGTAGCAACCTCCCTCGAAAATTCTTTCTCTTTTTCGTCAACTATACGACACGCTTCTCTCGTGCGAGCTTTCCGACGTCATGTTCACTGCGCTCAATATTTTACAGTATGCGCCATGAAAAAAACTTATTTATTTGAATATAGCGAATTTAAGGCATTCTACCTTCTCTTACACTTAGCCACACATTTATAATTTTTAATTACAATATATAACGTGTTACTAACATAATTTTGTGAACCATATAAGTATCTGAAATTATATTATGTTAGTAGTTTTATACGTTGTTTAACCATACTAATAAAGGCAAGGAAATATGTACAGAAAAAATGCTTTTAAAAAATACCCGTTCACACATACGCAAACTCAAGTTTTTCATTAGTAATAAAATCACATTTTGACAAGTTAATGTAGTGCATTCATACGGGTACAAATACATGAGCAAGCACAAAGTTCTATGTCAACTGCATAATTAAACTTATGGCAGATAATCAGGTTACATCAATTTTGAATAAACTACATGTGGTTACTGCTTATAACTTACAATAAATGTTATCTTTGCTAACTAGATACTTACTGAAACTAAATGAAATAAAAGTTTTACAAGATAAACTTTAAACATTTTAGTAATAACAGCCGTAATAAAAATTTAATAATACCACCTAAATAGTGTATTTACTTATAATGAAATTTTAAAAGCTTTTCAAAAGACACAAAAATTAATGTATTTATTCAAAACGGCATTTTTCAAGTCTTTACATATTTGTTCATAGCTATTGTATTTTCCTTGCAGTTTCCTTCGTAGTTTGAGCTAATGGTAATGCAAAATATTTTTACAACCTTCAGGAATAAACAAATTGGATTAACGTCTGCTTCTGAAAATGTTATTATCAATATTAATAGTTAAGTGTTTTTATGATCCAGTCAAGTTATATGTAATATTATAAGCAACCGTTGTAATTTACTAGAAATGTGAAACTATACAGTAGCTACTGTTACGATGTGTGGGGATGGTTTTTGACACTGAAAGAGAAGCGAGGGAACTCTGATTACAAAATAAATGACTGAAGTAAAATGGTAACACGCTTTAGTATCAGGATTTTCTACTTTTATGGTCGGAACTTGAGACTTTGATGCACTTGTTTACGCCTCCGTATGAGAGGCCATAACAGTCTCCATCTTGGATATGACAACGTTTTGTGAGCCTGGACTTTTTTTTACTCTGAGCATTGGCTTTAGTCGACGGAGGTACACAAGTTGGCAGACCGAGCTTAAAGTAATAAATGCAATAAATTTTAATTTAAAAATACGTTCTTAAGTTAAAAAAAAATGTTCTGCAGTTTTAGAAATGTTTGAAAATATAACTTTTCGAGTTAATTGAGTTTATTATTTTGTTTTCGTCGATTTTTCTAAGACTTTTTTAATTTCTGGAACTTCTGAAAATTTGAATTAAAGGTCAAATTCAAGGTTAAAGGTCAACGTACAAAGTAAAAAAAAATACTTCACGGAAGATAAAGTGATAGGGGATAGAACTGGAATTGACTTGAAAAACAAGTTTAGCCACGCATATGGGCGTTTTACAAGGAAAATAAGTTTAAATAAGAGTTGTTCGGTTTGAGAACAATGCGAATGGTACTTGGGACTGCACAAGTAACTTGTAATACTGGCCCTACTAAAAATCAAATATATTATTAATAAGCAAATAGTATAAAGAATTTACTCATTTTTGTCCAACCTGCTATGGCGTTTGCCACATCTGTCGGTCAAGGGTCAAAGTTTGCACTGAACTAAGCGCAATAGTTATAAACAAAACTGGAGTTGAGACTAAAACTGCAGGATTGTAGTACTTCCATTCAATTAACAATTCAGTAAGCATAAACCAAGAGCAGAGTAGAATCACAAGGTAGCTTGTTCTAAATGTCCCGTAACATACTTCAAATGAAAAGATTGCTTAGGTGTGTGTAGATCCAGA
>PNEQ01013209.1:0-19995 GCA_003012365.1 Medauroidea extradentata
TATATATATATATATATATATATATATATATATATATATATATATATATATAAACCCTAAAATGCAGTCGTCTCTTTCACACACTAGTTCGTAAGCTCAATCCTTTCCTAGACCACAATGGGATCTTAAGAGTTGGTGGCCGACCTACTTATTCTGACCTACAATTTGAAGTGAAACATCCCATTCTCGTACCAAAATTTCACTGTTCGAGTCAGTTAATTATCATCCACTTCCGTGAAGTAAATCATCATTCTGGCTTGCAAACCCTACAGAGCATTATGTGCTAACACTTACGGATCTTTGCTGATAAAGAAACTACTCATCAATACTTTTAAGCCTGTCACCAGTGTTTTCGGGTAAATTCAGTGTCTCCTACGCCTTTAATGGGTAGCTTACCACATATGCTTATTACACAGGCCAAAATCTTTGCAATATATGGGTTGATTTTGCCGGTCCTTTTCCTGCAAAACTTGGAGAAGCTCAGAGGTGCCAATATTTACAAAACCTATGTGTGTATCTTTGTCTGATATGCAACCAAGGCAGTGCGTGTGGAGTTGTTCTTTGATCTGTCTACTAATGCCTTCTTGGCAGCCTACGAGCAGTTTGTGCTCACTGTGGTCGATCATCGGACTTGTTCAGTGATTGTGGCAGTAATTTCGTAGATGCTGAAGGCTGTTTGGGTGAACTAAATAGATTTTTGCTTTACATGCCTACCAGAACACCACAGCTAAGACTTTGTCTGCCCTATTGATCACCTTGCATTTCATTCCTCCAGCTCCACCACATTTTGAGGGTCTGTGGGAGATTGTGTAAAAGTGTAAAAGGTGCACTTCTGCAAGGTCTTATCATTAAGGAGCAGTTAATTATCGTAGTAAAAATCTAAGGTATCCTTAGTTCACGACCACAGTGTCCAATGAGCTCGGACTCTTAATGACCTGTCTGCCTTGACCCCTTGACACTTTCTCACTGGTGAATCCTTGACTGCACTCCCAGTCAAAGATCTTGGCAATCTCTACTTCAATACTTTAAATTGTAGGCAACTGTTGGCACAGATAGAACAGGATGTATGGAAGAGGTGGCATTGAAGTGAAGATATTGTTGTCTGTACTCAACATCTAGGTATTTAGAGCTGGTGAGGGATGACTTGATGTGAGTATGGAGTGAGTGAGAGATTTTGGTCAGCGCTCAACATCGAAGTCTTTAGCACTAGCGAGGGGTGACATTAGGTGAATATGGAGCAGCACTGGAATGAAAGGGCCGGAGGAACGGGATATTCCCGATTAAACCCGCCTACCAGCAGCATCGTCCAGCATGTTTTACCCATGCGGTAATCTGGGGACCGACCCAGCCAGGAATCGAACCTAGATATGCCTTGGTGATAGACGAATGGCCTGACCGTTCAGTTGCCGCGGCCCCTGTATGGAGCAGCACCAGAATGAAATGGTGAGGGAAAGAAGATCCCTGAGATAATCGACCGAAAACTGCATTGTCTGGCACGAGTCCCACATGCGAAAATCAGGGGACCGACCCGGCGGGGAATCGAACCCGGGTCTCCTTGGCAGAAAGCGAATTCTCTAGCCACTGAGCCAACCACAGCCCCCATCGTCAATCACGTCTACTTTCTACCACACAGGCAGTTCAGTCAACCAATATGCCAAGATTATCTCCACACTTTGCAGGAGTGCCACATGTGAAACGAGATCACCAACCTTCTTTAACTGGAAACCTCGGTGTTCCTTAAGAGTTAGTGGACCGTAGCTTTTTTTTACGTTTGAGGCACGGAAACGGGGAAGGCGATAAGTTAAATATAACCCGTGCGTCAATCACCTCATAGCCTCATAGCCTCTAGGTGCGGAGTACTCAACTAGCGCGCAGTGTTTACGTAGTAACTGTTTTTCAACGGGACTTCAAGCGACGACCCTGTCATTTTACTTGTGGAAAGTATGTGGTAAAGTCCAATGCAGGTTTCTATGATTTTGTTTTAGGATTACAGTTGATATTTTCTCTGTTACAGCAACATGAAAATGTAATTTTTAGCACTTTTGAGGAGCTTGACATTCATGTTTTTGATTATCGGACTGCATTTTTAAAATCATAGGGACTTAATTTGAAATGTGTTTTCTTTTCGTAGATAAACGCATTCGAAACATTTTTAGTAACTGTACATGAACAACGACATTACATACCACGTTACAGCACGTCTCACGCATCAGGTCCACTAACTCTTAAGGAAAGCAATCTTCTTCGTCTTCAGTTGCGTCTTGGTCGAGTAAGGAGCTGTATCGGGATCGGCAACCAGATGACCAGACCATAGTAATTACTGTTTGCACTCATCAAGGACCGGTTAAGCTGCCAGTGGTGAAACTATGTCCCTTGCCTTGTAACGAATGTCATTGAACTGATGTAGTGCAAAGCAGGAATGTTTTGGACTGTGTACATATGATGTAGGACATTGTTGCTCGCATCGCTGGTATAGGTCATTCGGGATAATGTGAGAACTAAAGATTTAGTCTTTGGAAAATATCACTAGCCGATTCTGCATGTAATTCAACATTAACAATAGTTACATTATTGCTTGTATGGTTAGCAGCAGATTATCAAATGTAGTTCCACGTATTTCCTATTTAAATACAATTTTACTGAAAGAACATAAAATGAAATCAACCTCTCTGTATAATTATTCTTCTAAATATTTATTTATCATCTTATAGACATTCCTACTGACAGTACATTTTTACTTAATTAGCACCAGCTCAAAGTGACAGGCTGCTGAACAACTATCGCTCGCCACCAACAGGTGGCATCAGAGTTAGATTTTTGCCGCTCCGTTTGGAATCGTAGTTTGTTGAGTCATTGGGTGTTTTTGTCTGTTGTGCAATAAATATAACTTTCTGAAAAACACATTCAAAAGAATTAGAAATTACTGTTCTGTCATTAGTAATCTGTAAATTGTTTTACAAAGCAAGCCTTTGTGTCTGGGGTTATAAACCATATTTTTTCTATTTCGCACGTTAAGAAAATGTTATTTAGTGTTTCTGTTATTATTTCATGGCAGTACAACTAAACAGAACTAGAGATAATTTAAATTGCACGTGCCATGTCGTGTTCTTTTATTGGCGGTTTTGAGTTACATATTCTAATATAATGGCACACAATTACGAGATTCATAACGATAATAATGTGTGTCGTTTAAATTAGAGTCGATGTGCAGAAGCAAGTATTATAAGACGTTAACTCGCAGATATTTATACCTAAGATTGCTAATAATTATAATGTATATTCAACAGACATGCATTTTAAGAGTAGGATACGGCAAATAATTTTTTCGTAGCAGTGTAATGTGAATGTGAACATTGTAAATAACTTATGTAAATAAAAGTACGTGACAATATCTATGTTTAAGTGCAGTGGTAAGATATAAACTGGCGAAAGATAGAAATTAATCAGGGCTTTATTGAGTGCTCACTTTATCCCGAACGACCTATAGAGTAGTTGTGGAACGTGTCACCCGAAGTGCAGTTGTTGTCATAGAGTAAATAAGGTTATGTATTCGATATGATATAAGCCATTGCTTTTGTAATTACTTGTTTGAAAAAAAAAACTTAGATGTTGCGGCGGCATCAAGAAACAAATTGCTGAAAGAACTAAAGTCCAAGTGTTCCCAACTGGCGAAAATCTCTTTTCCTTCGAGTACAGAAAATATTGGCGAAGACCAGAGTAATTTCCCTGCTCTTAGTTCAATACTAGAATTAAAGGAAAAGGACGAAATCCCAGAGAAGGCTGAGCTATTTAATCGAAATGCTACAACCAAAGCATACTGGACACAATGGGCACTGAGAAATGGTGTAAGGAATAGGAATTGGGAAAGTGCAGATGGCAAACAAGCATGTCTACAGCTGGTACTCCTGGAAATAAGAGTTACAAAGGTGCTGGAGGGACTTCATAGTTCAGTGGTTGGAAGACATTTTAGAACTAATGAAACTCAAAGAAGTTAGATTGAAATTATATTAGCTTCATTGCAGGTATGATGTTGAGAGGTGAAGCAGGACATACGATGCCTGTACTGCAAGGAAGACACCAAGTACTTGGGGACGAAGTCATCGTTAGAAATATGTAGTTGGAGCTCTCTTTGAGAGGATACAATGGACAATTTGGGTCCCTTGCTGTTGAGAAAGAGAAACAATCTTTACCTATTGGTGGTGCAAGATTACTTCACAAAGTGGCCTAAATTCATACCGAAACCTAATCATGATGCTAGCAGTGTGACTGAATCATTGGTGGAGAATGTGTTTTCAAGTTTGGATTGCCACTTGATCTTCACTTTGACCAGGGCCGCAACTTTGAAACGACGCTATTCCAGATGGTGACAAAAAAAACTGAAAATTAAGAAGATGTGGAATACACTTTAAACCCTAAGCCAGACTGGATGGTCGAGCGGCAGAACCATACCTTGTAACAATATGTTAGTTTTTGTAGCAGACAATCAAAATGACTTTAACTCCCTAGGTCCCCCAATTTCTCCTCGCATATCGGTCTGCCGTCCATTAAACAACAAGGGTAATGTGTTCGGAGAAGCTGCTAAGGAGAGAGCTTCGCCTTTCAAGTTATCTGTTGTTTGGGAGACCAACAGAAACAGATCAGCATGCTCTACCGACTGCAGAGATACTGTCACATACTACAGAAATGTTGGGCAGGTGTATACCGGATTGTCAAGAAGATAAATGAAATGGTTTTCCAGATTATTCGTTGGGGCTCTCTGGCAAGAAAACTGAAGGTTGTCCGTATTGAATAGCTGGCTCTTTATAATGGACCAGAGACTATTGTGTCTGCTCGGGACGAACAAACTTTATGAGAGGGCAATGTTGCGATATACGTGTTACTTGGCTCACGTTTCCCTTTGTGACTTGCTCCAGTAACCAGCTGCACACATATCTCGAGTTCAGCAAATACTCCGATAGCAATAATATCTCGGCCTGGAGAATTCTTCTACCTACTCACTATTCCCTGATGTGCCTTGTCCCTGATGCAACATTCTTCTCGTAAACCCGAGACAGAGAATCGCAGCCAAATTTCTGAATTCTTGATTAAGATTATATAAGAGAGCTGCAGAACAGGCTAACAGAGGTTTTTTTTTTTTTTCGAGAGGCATATTGTGTGCGAGTGAGTAATGGTGACAGTTATGAAATGTGAGCAGTACTCGAGTAATTCGTCGGAGTTTTGTGCGGCAAGTAGTAGTGTCGGCAAGGGCGGCGTTCTGGGACTTCAAATATGACCATCGGAGTGCGTCGATATGGACAGTGTGTCCACCATTTATAGTGTGCAGGGAGACATTTAATGAACAATAAGCTTGTATAGAAGACTGACACTTTATTGTTTTATAACTGTTATGTGTATAGCAATTATTTTATTTGTTTGCCATTAACTTGTGACTTTAATAAATACATTTAACTAGTAGTGATTTATCAGTAGTTACCTTCGTGCAGTTTGGTGTAGAAAGCATAAGTCAATTAGACTTTGTTTTACTTATTTTCAATTATTCAATCAAAAACCTCCGTCTTTCGGCGTACCTTTCCTTACTTGTAGTAGTATGATATAAATTCAGTTCTCTTCTTATTCATAACATAATTAAGAAATAACTTATTAGTTCACATTTTTCTGCAATGTAACAATGTTTTGGTGGTGCAGGTTCGAGCAGTGTCATCAGCGGAGATCAGAAGCTTAGTCTGTGGTCGCTGCTGAAGATGTGGTGGACGACGAAGAACGTCAGTCCACTCGACCTCGTCATGAACAATCGTGTAGTATCTGGCCTGCACCTCGGCCTGTTGATGGAGAAGGACCCGCCCAGGTTCAAGCATGCTGTCAAACACATATTTGAACTCTACCAACAAGGGAAGATCAAACCGAAAATTGACTCACGATGGCCACTAGACGAGGTAGGTTTATAAACTATCAAGCATATGTTTATACAAACCACCAGCAAATATTTAAAGGGTATTTTTTTGTTTTAAGGGTATTTTTCGCACAGTGCTTTGTTTCTCTGAAATAAGAAGCAAATTTTGGTTATTCCAACACCTGCCTTTATTTTCTTGTTGTTTTTCATGAAATCATTAAGCTAAAAAATAAATACACTAATTTATAACATTATGTTAAGAATTTCCCAATAACATTTTCTTTGTCAATCTGTTAAATACATTCCTCCTGGTCTAGTCTGCATATATAACACCAGGCACCCTTGAACTACTATGTAATTAAATTATCTCTGGTGGTTTGAGACCCATGTGGACACAGAAAATTACAGTGGACTCTCCACGATACAATGTTTGCGAATAAATAATCTCTGTACACCTCAGATACATGTTAACGAGACAGAACAATTGTAGCATTCTTCACTCGAAAAGTACGAACACATTGTGTTTTGACTTTTAAATGTTAATACGGAAATATGCAGAATACTTCGTTCGAAGTATTCATTTTCTCATTCTATTTGGGGCCTTTACGAAAAAAACACTTGTTTTACCATTCTAACCTCGATGTCATGGAAGGCGGCAAAAACATTTCAGTTTGTAAAAAACGTAGGTTAAGGACACGGCCGTAGAAGAACAGGTCTGGACACTCGCCTGGAAACTTGACTCCTTAGTTGTTTGGCTGCAGTTCGCCAATTTAACGAGTGTGCTGTGCGTCTTTGGCGCTGCAATCAGGGCAGTCGGGATCAAACTCACCCACTTCCCTCACACTTTTTTTCTAGAGTTTACATTATAAAGATAAACAATTTATCAAAACTTATTTTTTATCAATTTATGAAATATTTCCTTCGCTCACAATCCTAAAGCGTGGCTCCAGCAATCTTTATTTACTTTTTAATGTAAACACGGGAAAAAATTGGCGGTAACATGGTGAACTGCAGCCAAATAACAAGGGAGTCAAGCAAAATACATTGGTGAATAGGCGAGTGCCCATACCTGTACTTCTACGACCATGGTTAAGGATAACTTATGCAAGTGTACCTGGGCTTCTGTGTGTATGACAAGTTGTGATTTTTGGTCTTTGAACCCATAAGCAACCCAGACGAAGACGCAAGCTTCCATGAACATGTAGAAATACAATAAATGATCTCAGTTGATGTCTGACCTGGGTAACAACGCAAACAACTGCTACTGTACTGCCCGATAAATTTAAGTTACCTTGAATTATTTTGGTCGTTCTCTCTCACCCAGGTAGAAACGGTGACGAAATAAGTAAACTTACATCAATGAATACAATAATCAACAAAATTATCTGAAACTTACTGTAGCAAAGGAATCAACAAAGGTAATATATTGAGCTTCCCTCGTTGACAGAAAGATTGACTAAATTATTCTAGTATTTTTCAAGCCAAGAATGCAACAAAGCAGAGGTCATTGTGCCAGACCTTTCTTGTCGGTAACAAGGGTTACTAAATTATATTATTATGTGTCTAGAACTTTCGGCAACACAGACAACAGTATCTTGCTTCCCTCAACGACAACAATAGCCATTGAGTGTTTACAGTGCTCATCTGATGTTGGTCACAACACATACAAATGTATCGTGCTTTTGTAGTTGTTGATAACAAGGTCAACTGCATTTTCTAAGTGTTATCTCTCACCCATGTTGCAACATTGAAAATGTATCAGGCTTTACAACAATGGTAAATGGCAACTGAGTCTTTCGGTTTGTAACAGACCCAAGTCTCACCACGCACAAATCCAGCTGGCCTCCATTGAAACTGAAAGATCTGAGTTGGTCACTTAGCCTTATCCGTTTGGAGTGCTTACAACATGCCCTTTGTTTTCATTGATTAAGATATGTGCAACTAAACATCCAGGACTGTCTCGGTCTTATAGGTTAGAAAACGCCGAAATGCCGCATGTATCCCTTGATGAGCTACTGTGTGACTACAGCATGCCTCTGTCCGTGCTAGAGCATTTTGTCCGCACAAGCTGCTGAAGCATTCGCGAATGTTCGTGTGGAGAAAATGTGTAGTTGCAAACAACCATGCATGCTCGTGTTGTGCGTTTTTGCTCAGTTAGTTCCTGCATTTGCACTCCATTCAGCTACATAATGGATGTGATAGCGTAAGCGAATGTGTAAAATAACCATCGTTAAAGAATTCGAAGAAAAAGTAATTGGAAGCTATAGTTTAGATGCCTGTACGCAGTTCGCAGTAGAAAGTGTTTGGTAATCCTGGTTGATAACAAATGTTTCAAAAACTTTTCGCGAATGACATATTGGATTTTAGAGAATAAAATTAGTGTAGTAAGGGAAAGAATTGAGGAAAAAACACATTAAATTACGACAATATCTTATTTCTTATTATTTAATTTGCAAACATATTTTTTAATTGCAGAAATGATTAAATACAACACTAAGGTTTAGTATTTGAAATGACCCAAGTTGTATAGCTGCAGCGTGTAAAATTGCAAGAAATGGAGATGGCGTGAGTTGTAATGTGATGAGTTACTGCAAGATACCTGGGCTGTTAGGTAAGAGTTCCGTATGAGAACAGGCTACGGTAATAGTATGGGAGTGGAAAATTGGGACGGCATGGTATGGTTTACTAAATAATTCAGTGCAGATGAACCTGAGTGTATACCTTTTTGCATCCTACTACTCTATTTCAACCTGAAATTGAGCAATTTTGATAAAGTGCTGGGCTTATGACAGTGGATAAATGTTTCAGTCTCTAAGCCACCAGCACACCAGCTGCCCGGAAACGTTGCACTCGTTTTATGACAAGCTATGTACTTTTGCAATCCGGGGGTTCTCAGTGTCTTGCATTGCCATTACGGTTAGCTATAGATTAATGTATGTTACGAGGGGGACAAAACACTCAACTGTACTACACGATTTTCGTTTAAAGCTATGTAAATAAGCTGAACTGCATGCCTCTTCAGTCTGCCAGTGCCCTGAGTACGAACTCCAGGACGTTGCGATACGGTAACGAAACACGTGCCGCAAGTAGAAATAGTGAGTATAAACCCTTCTCCGGAGAGTGTTTCGTTATGTTCCGTGGACTTAACGAAGCTCTATGATGTCAGTATTTAAGGAAGCTAACGAACACATTATTGGTGCTGGTGTTTAGCTAATGGGTATTGAACGTGTGATTTCTCGTTGTGGTTACTGTCTTTTTCCTATAATAGTTGGACTCTTGGAGGCTTCTATGCTAATAAAATACATATTTTTCACATATTTACTGATGTTTTGTTTAAAAAATTGTTGTAATTCTGGCCACAGCAACAATTATTCCTATAATTATTCCTGTCTCATTGCCACGATTATTGAACTCATGGAGAGTTATGTTTGAATAAGTAACAGTATTTTACACGTCTACAGATTTTTCGCAGAACCAAATTTGTTTGCGATGAAATTCAATAGCAGCGAGTGTTTTTGATCCAACAAAAATTGTGTTATAAAAAGTACAAGAGACAAATTTTAATATAGCCTATAATCACCTTTACCTTTGTAATATTGAAATACATAGTGTTATACTACAATATAACGTTCTAAGTATGTTTTTATTGTAATGTCTGAAATATTGATTTTGTGCACTCTGCGCCATACTAAAAAAGCAACAGCGAACTACGTAGTTCGTCTGCCTGCCAGTGGCACAATTAGAAACGTGAATTCTTAGATTTCGATTCCTCCTAGCCTCCATAGCCTAAACGGATAGTTTAACGCACGACCGTAGAAGAACTACGACAGTGGTTCAACGCACAGATTTATGCTTAGGGCTAATTAAAAGCGCGGAGCTGTGCTGTCAGTAATATTTTTGTACTTATTTTGACTCAAATAACTATTCGGCAGAAATCAGGTCATATTGTTTTGCAAAGAAAATATTTGCTGCTGACGTAGTTTGTATCACCGGCTATTTACCTCGTGGTTGATACCGCGGTATATATAAAGTGGCGTCCACAGCATGCGACGTGCATACGTACTCAAGATTTACGTTCGCTACCGCTGCGACGTCATCAAACTGACGTCATCAACGAAACGGAGCTTGCGATGTGTAATGTTCGTACTCAGGCCACTGGGGTGTTTAAAAATTATGGCAAAATAATCTATTTGAGCTAGGCGCACACGGTTTTCGGCACACTGAAACAAAACACTGAATTTTTTTTGTCACCAAAATATGCCATTAGTGGATGTTTTAACTTCGTTAATTTAGTTGTTTATAAAATAGCGACTGTTACAAACATGACTTTTCTTCGTAAATACCACGTAGACTTGAAAAAAAAAACCCTTATTGGTTACCACAAAATAATTTGTCATTATGGGCACTGCCAATATTTTGTGGTAACCACAAAAAGTGTTGCTGCCTTCAATTAAGTTTTGCAGTGACTACAAAAAAAAATTTTGTAACTACTACGAAAAAATTTGGTGATGTCCACATTGACAAATATTTCGTGGCCACCACGAAATACCATGTTTTCTGTTAACTAGTGTATTGTAACGTTTGCCTATCTTTAATTCCTGGTGTAGGTACCAGTTACTCTGCCATCCCTTTCTACGTACATTTCTCCCACGATAGCACTTTTCGTCGTGTCAGGCTTCTAACCGAGTGGTTACAGATTTTACGCCACAACTAGACTGAGATTTTAAATGTTTCGTGTATAATGTTGACAACACGCAAATATTCTTACACACTTTGTATAATGTATTAGAGAAATTGGATTCATAACTTATGTCTATTAATTTCATTCATTGTTTGCTGTGGCTTTTCTCTATCCAGTTGAAAGTACGTGTTTTAGAAAGCAGCCCAGTTCGACACGTAAATTTTTATCAGTTCTTGTACGGAAATAATACCATCCATTTACAATTTATAATCATTTTTAAAGGTAGATATGCTTGCTTTGTTATAATAACAGGAACGTTCATGTTACACTGAAGTACTGTACCTTTGCCAGTCCCATTTCTTGCTTGGATTTTCGCCTTTTCTCTACGAAAGTTTTCCAAAAAGCTTTCCATTTTCTCCTGCGTTTTATCTTCGCGGCGATACAATACTTTGGCAATTTTCAACCAGGTTTTTGATTTCTGCCATCTGCTAGAACGCAACTCATGGGCGCTACCATACATTCACCCCGAGCATGCACACACTAATACTTCCTTTTGAGCGGGTTCACTTCCCCGATAACCGACGGATAGTGTTCGGGTTGTTCACGAACATCCGTGCAGCGTACTTGAGCACACGCTCTCTTCCAGTGCGACGGAACACAAGTCCACACTTGGGCGAAAGCTCGTGCGGCCAACTTGCTCTGGTGTGGATCTAACTTCAGGTAACTAAATATTAACAATTTAGCAGGCTTTCCTTAACTACAACAGGTTTTGATAAATTTTCTCAGACAGTTTCGTACATTGATCGCAACAAAAATAATATCAGGAAATATTTATAAACTTGTGTGATTTCATTGTCAAAGTCGATCTCAGACAAAAAGGAAATAGAGACAAACGTAGCAAGCTTATACGTCACTGCATGATCTCAGCAAAGTAATATGTCTTATTAATGTGTTATGCTTGTTTATTTGCTTGCGGGTATTTCGATGTGTAATGAACATATTCCAAGGATTGTACGATTTAAAAAAAAAAATCTTGAAATTATTTCCTTAGTACAGAATTCAATTTTCCGAAGTTGAATTACTAAGGTTGGATAACCCTCCCACAAAGTTCTTAAATGATTTCAGTCTCTCATAATACAGTGACATCACAAATAAATACAACATGAGTACCCTGATGAAACAAATTTGGGATTGGATTTTCTTAGTTCATCTCTGAATTTGGTTGGAACCCAACAAATATATTAGACATCTAACAACGTTAGTAAGTGCCACTGAGTGACCTTTGTAGCTTATCCAAGTGAAAACACAGATATGCAGCAGGTGAAAAGTCGACTAAATTATCGCAGATGGTCTCTGACTCAATTTCTCACAGACGTAAATAGCAGAGTTCTTCAACAAGTTCCTATGGATTATCTTAGTCTGCCTGTAGTCTAGACGGCAACAGAGACACGCAGGCTTTCTTGGACAGGAAGTTGACTAGATTATCTCAATGTATCTCGGATCTCAGATGGGCAGCACATAAAAATCTAACAGGGATTTCCCAACGAAAACAAGTGCAAACAAATTATCTCTGTCTCAGACTCGGGTGGCAAAACAAAGATAACCAGTGGGTCTATGCTTCACTCGTCGACAACTAGTGTGTTTGAAATATTTCAGTCTGATACTAACTCAGGTGACAACACAGAAAAATGCATCAGGCTACCCGTAAACCCTTTGAACGCTCGTTCTGTATCAAGTTGTGTTGTCTCTATTCTTGTTCCTTTGCATTACGTGTATCAACTCATATTTAGGCACTTTAGATTATATGTAACTCACCATTCGCTAACTACTGGTTGCAGCATCTGCTGAAAGATTTGAAAACACTCGCTTGCAGGCGCCATATTTGCATCTGGTACTTCTTACGAGTTTTTCGAATGCCAAAATGGCGAGTGGTTCCACGCACTAAGGCAGCTTGCGTCGACGTAGCTCTCCACGTTAATATTTTAATATTAATTGTGGCGTGTTGGAACACTTGTTACAAGACCCACAAGTACTTTTCCGAGCAAATCAGTAATAATTGATGACCATTTTTTACCACTGATTGTGGTTGACTGACGGATATTTTGTGTTTGGGAAACAGATTTAGGATTATGAAGAATAGTAATTAATGGTTACTGATGTTGAACGGCGATAAGTGATGAATCATTGTGTATTATTGTGATGACTGATGATTGATGGTGTTTAATGGTAATTTGTATCACTGCATTCAGTGAAGTTCTTCTAAAACTTAAAAATTATTGCAGCATTTGCGGATTGTAACATTTACTATTTTTATAATAAATTGTATTCTTCACTGGTTTTAAGTTATAGTGCAACTTTGCTCTTACTTAAATAAGCGAAGTTAGTTGTAAAAATAGCAAACAATTAACCTTTTTATCTCTTTAACTGTCTTGTTAAATTCTACTATAATTAAGACATCTGCTTCGTACTACAAGCTGACATTGAGTATTTTATGAATGTGTTTCAGGTGGTGGAGGCGACAAAAGTTCTGGCAGAGAGAAGAAATATTGGTAAACTTATACTTGTCATCGACGAAGAGAAAACAAAACAGTAGAAATCTTAATAGCTTGACCCTTTCACTATTTTATTCCTCACTCTTATTTACTTAAACATAGGCTCTAATTTTTTATTACTACTTTTGTAAAAATGATAAATGACGTCAAATAAAGATTTTCTTCATCTCACAGTTCAATGATTTTCACCAAAAGTGATACCAAATAGCATGCATGTTGTATAACAATTTGTCAGTAGAACAATTTGTCGCCGTCTTTCTTCTGCACAGCAATTCCATGCGATCGTTTGTAACTGGTACTAAGTGTTTTGTTAAATTCCAGGAAGATAACTTAATTTGTAATGTGTTTAACTGTCTGTTCAGAAGGTTTTGCAACCAACTGTTTTGCATACGAGTGTATGAGTAGTAATGCAGTAAAAGAATAAATTCATTTAATGTGTGAGAAACTTTCTGCAACAAAAACAACTTAAATTACATGAAAAGATTAAGGGTAACGGGCCAACTCCTCTCTTACTTCGGTGATCGCTCCTGTCAAGATATCAGTGCGTACCTTATCTCACCCTGGTGCTCGCTTCCACCTGGGTAGCTATCCACACCCGAATCTCCTTATCTAGGCAAGGGACACGTATAACTACCGTTTATTTTAAAAACACACATTTGTCGATGGCGATTTGTTTGTGTGCTACGTTATCAATATTTTGTAATTATTCCATGGTTTGTATTCGTGGAATCATTAAGTGAATAACTGTTCTAAAAATTAAACGCAGTTATAGGCGGCGGAAGTTTTCGGAATTCTTTCTCGCAAGCGGGGGAGACAACTAGATTATTTGCCTATCTCCCTAATAAATCAGGGGGTTTGACCGGGGCCATTGCCGGGAAAATTTTGATTTCAAGTTGTAAAATCATGTCATTTACGCAGTTTTAGTATCTTAAAGTATATACCACATAGATAACTGTGAACAAAATGTTATGACAAAATTTTTTTTAAGTGAAGAAAGAATTGTTTTTTTTCTTCTAAGGTCTTTTAAAATAAACATACCTATATTTATCTCCCTCAGCTATCAGCAACCAAACAAACCACAACGTATTATTGTCTGACAGTGATATTACACTGTAATACTACAGTATTTCATGTACCTCTTAGTTTGACATTGAAAGTGGAATAAATTAATTTGACTAAAATATTATTTGGAATTTGTTTATTGCTTAAGCTGGTGTCAAAAATATTGATTTAATAAGTGTTATTAATTTTTTAAGCATTTCATATATAAAATGATATCCACAGGGAGTGACAAGTTAAAGTCTTGCCTTGATCATAACATTTCGGATTTTGAATGGAAGTTGTTTATAAAGGTTTGAATTGTTTGAGCGCATTCCAGAAATTATTATAGCTGTGGTGTAGATGTGATTTTATTGCTTTCGTATGAAATATAGTTCAAATTTGTATTTTTTGGTAATAAATTTGCAGAACGATTTTCAAGTATTTTGATTTTAATATGTTATATTGCACTTAAGAGTTTTGGTTATTACCATTAGAATTTGAATCTGATAGTGTCCTACCACTCTGAAATTTACTTACGCCTTCGGTCGTACAGGTGACAATATACAGGTGCTGCAAAATTGCATGTCAGTATTTTGAGGAAACAATCTTTACGTCTAGAGAAATAAACAAGAAGTTACCAGCATATCTGATAAGCCTACTTCCCTCAAAGAGGATGCAAATTAACCCAGAAAATTAAAACCGTTTACGAAATCTAGAAGAATTAAATGATCATACTTCAAACGAATGATGCATGATGTACACTGAAGGTAAGTCAGCTTACTAAGTAATATGCAGGTTACGAGTTTAACATATTGGGGAAAATTTTCTATAAAAATTTGTTGTTGAGTTAGCAATTGCATATATTTTGTATGCATTGTTTAGTGTATTGAAGTTGGTACCGGTACTAGTGTTTCAACACTGCAGAGTGTTTGAAACAGTTAAGGTCAGTTGATCATCGGCTGTTAAAATGAAATGTACTGTTGTCTTTAGTGCCGAAAGTATAAAGTTGCAAATTCACTCGTTGCTTATAGTTTTTTTACTGCATCAAACTTAACAGGTTATGGGCCCAGACCATAACAGTGAACTGCGTGACTTTAGAATAGCTAAAAAGTATAGAGCTTTTGTTAGCTATCTCGTTTGGTGTGGAGGTCAATTCAACCCTATTTGACTGCAGTACAGTAGTGATGGAGACTGTAAGTATAGGCCTGAAATTAAGTGGTGGTGAAAATTGGACAGTTTGGAAGTTTCAAACCGAGGTTATGTTAAAAGGGCGCGGTTTGTACGAAATAGTTTCTGGCACGAAGTTGAAGCCAGAGTCTGCAATGGAAGAATGGCTGAAATGTGATGCGAAGGCGCAAGAGTTGATGGTTACACGAATGGAGGTACTCATATTTTGGCATGTTCTTCATCGAAAGAAATGTGGAGCAAACTCAAATCTGTCTATGATAAGGAGTCTGTGACGAGTGTACATTTACTTCAACAAAAATTCTTCATGTGTGAATGTGGTAATGACTCTATCTCAACATTTTTGTCTCGTTCCGATGAAATAACAAGTAAGTTAAAGCATGCTGGAGAACCGATACTCGATAAAATGCTTATGACTAAGGTTCTCATGTCTCTACCCGAGTCATACAAACATTTTTGCTCAGCTTGGGAGTCAGTACCTCAGATGAATCAAAGTATTGACGAGTTAACATCCCGACTTTTGATTGAAGAAGAAAGGTTGTTGTCTAGTGAGGGTTCATTTGTAGCGTTGGCAAGTACTAGCAAAAAGTTCGAGAAAGATATAGGTGCCCATAAAGGAAAAGCAAAGTGTTTTGCCTGTGGGAAGGAAGGGCACATTGCAAGGTTTTGCTTTAAAAATAAAAGCAGAGAAACTAAGTGTTGTCTGTACTGTAAGAAGAGGGGACATGTAATAAAAGATTGCAAAATTTTAAAAAGTAAAGAAAATATGAAAAGGGAGAAAGATGAAAAGGAAGGTTATACTAACGTGTTTATGGAAATACACATGGAAGGTAATGAAGTAGGTAAAGATTGTTGGTATATGGACACTGGGACTAGTGAACACATGTGTGGAGAACGAATGCTATTTCAGGAATATGAAGGAAGTATTAAAGGAAAAGGAAAGGTTCAGGTAGGAAATGGAAGCTTGCTAACTGTAGAAGGGAAAGGAAGTGTTGTTGTTTATGCATGGAATGGAAACCAACTTATAAAACTGTGCTAACAAATGTGTTACATGTACCTGATTTGAAGTTCAACCTGTCCTCTGTAGGTTATGTTTTAGATAAAGGCTTTAGACTAGTTTCAACAGATGAACAATGCAAGTTCGTGGACTGTCAAGGGGAAGTTCGAGCATTGGCAATGCGTTTTGACAAATTATACAAAATGATTTTTGTCTTAAATGAAAATCCCTCAGCATGTTCTTCAGCTGGTGTAGTGACTCCTTTTGGGTAGTTTTGAATGCCCCCCCCCCCCTTCTGGTTGACAAGTTTGAAAGCTCTACTTGTCACTTAAGTAAAAAAAAAATTGAAACTATATCAACCTGGCATAATAGACTAGTACATCAAAATTTGGGCAGAATAAAATATGTTATAAGTATGCACAATGTAAGGTATGTCGATGATAGTGCAAGCTTTGTATGCGAAAAATGTCTTTCAGGCAAGCAAACTCGAAAGCAATTTTTGTCAAGTGCCTCTAGGGCTACTAAATGTCTTGAACTGGTACATGCTGATTTATGTGGTCCCATGGAGCAAATTTCGTTAGGTGGTGCTAAATATTTCCTTTTGTTAAAAGATGATTACCCAGCATATAGAATTATCTTCTTTCTTAAAAATAAGTCTGAAGTAAAAGGATGTTTGAATAAGTTTATAATGCGTGCTGAACGAGAAATTGGTCGCAAGTTGATTACTTTGTGCACCGATAATGGTCTTGAATTTGTCAATGCAGAAGTAAAAGAATTGTTGGAAGGTCACTGTGTAGAGCACCAGAGAAGCATTGTATACACTCCACAATAAAATGGATGGGCTGTAGGTGAAATACGTACATTAGTAGAAGCTGCCCGCTCCATGATCCAAAACCTACACAGTAAATTCTAGGCTGAAGCCATAAATACAGCAGGACACCTTATAATTTGTTCTGCAAGAAGGAGGTAAACCTGGATGAATTTAAGGAGTTTGGAATGAGAGTGTCAGTGCATGTTCCGAAGGAGAAAAGAAAAAATGGGATACAAAAAATTCCATAGGAATGTTCATTGGTTATGGAGACTAGACCAAAGGATACAGAGTATATTTTGCAAAAACTAATAAAGTTGAGCTACATCGGGATATAATCTTCTTACCTTCAAGCAAAGAAAATACAGAGCTAAGTTTCATGAAAAATGAAGTTACCAATGAAACTTATGTGAGTGAAAATGAGGACTATGATCAAGAGCCAGCATTAGCACCGTTACTGTCTGTCGGAGAAGAAGATGCTATCCAAAGCGATAAGGTGCCTGCAGCTACTATCAGTGAGGAAGAAAAATCTACAAGATGTGGTGTAGGAGATGAGGTGCTTAAAAACGCTGTTAGGGAGGAAGCAGAATCTACAGCAAGCAGTAAGACCCAGGGATACACTGAGAAAGCCAATACGATACGACGACTACCCTTTGGGACTCTTGGTATATGAAGATGATGTCTCAGATACTTACGATGCAGTAGTGTCGAGCAGAGAAAGTGGAAAGTGGAAGGAGGCAATGGAGTCAGAAATAAATGTACTGATTGACAATGACACTTGGGTGTTGGTCAAAAAGCCTCAACATTGTAGTCTGATTAACTGTAAATGGGTGTTTAGGCGTAAGAAAGATGAAAATGGTAAGGTGGTATTATATAAAGCTAGGTTAGTGGCTAAAGGATGTCTACAAAATTTAGGATCAAACAATGCTTATAGTCCTGTTGCAAGGTTACCCTCTGTCAGAATGTTTTTTGCTTTTTGCACTGTAAATAATTTACTTATTCATCAATTGGATGTCTGTCGTGCTTTTTTGAATGGGGATATTGATGGTGATGTTTTTATTTCATTGCCCTCAGGTTGTGACAGTATTTGTATCTCAGACAAAGATACTGTTTTGAAACTTAAGAAATCGTTGTACGGGTTAAAAGATTCTCCCAAAAACTGGAACAAAAAGTTTCACTCAGTCATGTCAAATATGGGATTTGTGAAATGTGAGCATGAATATTGCTTATACATACAGTATGTAAACAGTTGTCAAACGTATGTGTTACTGTATATTGATGATTTGCTTCTAGCTTCTACTGAAGCAGGCAGTATTGAAAGAGTTAAATTAGTGTTGAAAAGCAATTTTAAAATGAAAGAGTTAGGGTATGTTAATCATTTCCTAAGTTTGTCTATCACACATAATTTAAAAAAGAAGGAAATAGTAATAAATCAGAAAAGTTATCTGGAATGTTTACTGGATAAGTATGGTATGCAGGAATGTAATGTTGTAGCTACACCAATGGAGAAAAATTTTGATCGCAGTGTGTTAAAAAGAGATTGTTCTGTAAATGAAGAAATAGAAGGTAGGTGTAGAATGTTAATAGGGTCTTTAATGTATGTCATGTTGTGTACCAGACCTGATCTTTGTTTATCACTAAGTATCCTAAGTAGATATCAGTCATGCGCTAGCGATGACTTGTGGTGTGCCCTAAAACGTGTATTGCGCTATATAAAAGGCACACTGGAATTGTGTTTATGTTTTTGCAGTGAGTGGAGTCCTGTTAATGAGGACATAGTAGTATATGTGGATTCAGATTGGGCAGGTGATAGAGTAGACCGTAAGTCAACAAGAGGATTTCTATTGAAAGTTTTTGGTTGTCCAGTTTCTTAAGTATCCCGTAAACAACATACTTTTGCTTTGTCATCAACTGAATCTGAATTTGTAGCATTAAGTATGGCTACAAGTGAAGCATGTTGGTTTCAAAATTTGTTCAGATCAATGGTTGGTAGGGAAACTACAGTAATGTTATATGAGGATAACCAACCTGTCATAAGTTTAAGCAAAAACCTACAATTTCACCATAAACTAAAACATGTTGATATCAAAGTTCTTTTTGTTAGAGACAAGGTGTTTGATAATGTTGTTCACATAGAGTATGTGAGTACAGAAGAACAGATTGCTGATATACTAACCAAGGCTTCAAGCAAAGTAAAGTTTGAAAAAATTTAGTTCTGCATTAGGTTTAATATAGAATAGATTTGCAAGTACCCAACCATGCCATTGAGGGAGGGTGTTGAGTTGGCAATGGCATATATTTTGTATGTATTGTTTAGTGTGTTGAAGTTGGTACCGGTACTAGTGTTTCAACACTGCAGAGTGTTTGAAACAGTTAAGGTCAGTTGACCATCGGCTGTTAGAATAAAATGTACTGTTGTCTTAAGTGCCGAAAATATAAAGTTTCAAATTCACTCGTTGCTTATAGTTTTTTAACTGCATCACACTTAACATTTGTCTTTCTATAATAATAAATACAAAATTGCCGCCCTTTTCAAAATATTGCAGATGGATGCACGAAATATACAAATGTCAAGTCAGGTTTGTATTCAGTAGGCCTATATGAATACCAAGTTTATTGAAATTCGGAAATAAAAATTCTAACATATTGTTGCGTGCCATGTTCCTGGAGGCCAGTGGTCGGCGGCTGTTTCGTAACACCCTGAGGGCTGGCCGATGATTCAAAGCCCGGGTGGCTCATAGTGGGAATCCCGCCGAACTACGTCATAGATACCTGTCCCAACTGCGTCTTAACCCTTCGAGGGCGGCGGACGTGACTACTAGCACATCCGAAACATGATGA
>PNEQ01013210.1:0-19996 GCA_003012365.1 Medauroidea extradentata
ACAAAGAACACGTTACTGCAGCCTGAATCGGCTCTACTCATAACTAACATGTGAAGGAAAGATAGACTGTAACGAAAAATAAAATGTACTGAAACATCCAGAATAAAATAAAATTACTGTATAACACCAAATTACTGTTAGTATAATGTAAGCAAGTTAATATCAATGAAATAAAAAAAGTTAAGAAAATGAACCTAAACTTATGAGAATATAGACAAGACATTTTAATATTTAATTTATATAAGTCGTGATGTATATAATACGGCACACTATCCACATTTATACTCTTCGGAGTTCAAGCCATATTCGATTATACCGCATAAACTACTTTATTTAACACAATTTCACGATTTGAACGTATGTTGTTGTCGTTCGTGTGTTACGTACATTAATATGTACAATATCGTGACGTCACAGAGAAATCATCATGGCGGTTCACGTTTTTGCCGCGCAAAACAGACTGCTCATTTCATTTAAGTTTTTATAGAGTTATACAGACGCATTGAAAGAAAGTATGGTACCGTTGTTCATTAAATTAAACGCACTTTTAAATAAAAATATAATAAAAAAATAGGAAATTTCCCTATTCTGCGCGTTTGAGGTCTGGAAGAGTGGAAGTGGTAAGGACGAGACAATACTTGCATCACGCCTCACACTAGCCTCTAGGGGCAAGCCACTGAACTGGTGTGCAATATTCTCCCAGACAACTAGCCTCTATGAGACATTTTGTGGTGAACCTATCATTTTATGAGAAAGTATTAAATGCAAATTTGTATTGTACACTCCCATACTTTTTAAAAGTTTCTGCGCCAATATTTTCTTAGCTAGAAAGGACCGCAAAAACAACCATTTTCCGTAATTTTCGGCAGCATGAAAATACAATTTACACACACATGGAGGGCCTTGAATGGGCACATAAGTGTGTAACGTTCTTAAAGTGCTGTTTCTAAGCAGACAAAAGTTACGAATGCTGGGTAGTTTTCAAGTAATCGTGTAACGGCTGAAACTGTGCACACCACTCGGCGGCAGCAATGCCATATTTTAAATTTACACTATTTTCCCCGATACACACATTGCTAAAGGCGTATCAATATTTTTGATGTTTCGTGCTCTAAATGGAGTTCTTGTATACATTGTAATATTGTCGGATACTAAATTATTTCATACAATATGACATTCGTTGGAATATAGGAAACTAGCTGTCCCTTTGCGGCTTCGCCCGCGTGTACCATAGAAAAGAGTAACTAACTTTTAATTACGTACCCTTTTAATTGATGGTGTTACTGTATTCTCTGTATTTCTTTAAAACAACAAATACAATCAGCTTTATTCAGTCCACTTCGCTGAGCGTACTTTAATTGCAGAACATCTTTGTTTTTAATTCATCTTTATTTCTCTATAAAATAGCTGCCCGGCTGTGACTTTGCCCACGTGAAATTATGTAATGTAAACAGTAACTCTGGTTAAAATATGTGATGAAGGCATTTAACAGCTAGCGTACTCAATAACAGTGAACTATGAATTATCTTAGCTCTGTGTAACGAGAGCGCGCAATATGCTCGTATGATGTCATAGTAATTCCCATCGCAAAGTATTGCACGGGATACGAACCCGTAACCCCACCCCTCCCACACCACAAACTTTATACAATACCTGAGTGATAATTCTTTCGTATGCACAGGCTACAGTCCAAAGAGGTTTTATTTATGAGTAGGTTGGCAAAAAGAAACAACTGTTGCATTATTTCTCCATGATCAATCTCTTTTTTTCGGGAGACTATAACATTTTACTGCTTTCCACGTTCTTTATTTTCGAATTTCATAAAATCCTGAACTGGATTTGTAGAAATTTACATAAGCTTCATTCTTATCAAAAAATCATCTCGATGTCTCAACGGGTATAAGCGGTACAGATGATTATTTGAAAACACATTTTATTTTTTTAACAGCTTTCAAGGACGAATTTCGAAAAATTCTAAAAACACTTTTTAGATATTTACATAAGCATCATTATAAAGAAAAAATCACCTCACTATATGAAATGGTTTAGGAGAAATCACAGATTAATGAAAATCACATTTTACGTTTTTACACTCCCTTAATTTTCGAATTTCGCAAAATAGAAAAATTCACAAATACGCATTTATTTGGACAATATTTTGAAGGTAAAAAGAAATATGATAGCTTTCCCGGTTAATGAGATATCAGGGATTCTTTGAAAACACATTTTACCCCTTTTCACCCCCTTAATTATATAATTTCTAAAAATCCATTCTTAGTGGGTGCCTACGGGCCAAGGGGAAGCTTCCCTCAAAATTTCATGGTTCTAGGTCCAGCGGTTAGGGCGTTGATGAGTGAGTGAGTGAGTGAGTGAGTGAGTGAGTGAGTCAGGACACTTCATTTTATAAATTAAGATAACACAATTTTTCTTATATTCTAATAAATGTCACATAATATACATGTAATTTATTGTCTAACAATACAAAATAGCGTAGTATATTAACGTTTAGAGCATTATAAATATAAAAAATATTCTTACACATTCTGAAATTCCTTTAGCGGGAAAATACTGATAATTACAGACGGTCATGCACCGTTAAGGGTCTCGCCTACCACGCACTTAAAATGTGTTGCATTGTGTTCGTTAATACGTTTCTTTACGAAACCTTTTCACGTATGCCCATTGTGTCAATGTACGAGAAAGAAGTAAACTTCAAACGATGGCGGAAGGGTGATTTGAAAGCATCTCGTTAATTAGAAATATCGTATCGGAACCCATCAAAATAACTAAAAACAAGTTTTTCAATCTGTTATATCTGAAAAACTACTCACGGGATTCGTGTGAAACTACTCTAGAAGCATGCAATGGACTTTGCCTCAAATTTCCACCAACATAAAGACGGGGTCACCACTGAAAGTATCAGTCAGGCGAGTGATCTACGATATCACTGCACGTCAGTTGGCAGGCGCCTTAAGCGTTTAATATGTCGTGTTATTTAGAAGCTCTATCTTTATGTGTTGCTTAAAGAAACGCAACGAGAGATGATGTAGGGTTTACCCCATGTCAAGAAACAATTGAATACTCGCCCAGTGCGTCATACGGAGTAGAGTTTGCAACTACCCTCTGCTGCGGGCGAGTGTTTGGTGAGGAGATTATCCGGCCAGAGCTGTAGTAGCCTCCCTTGTGGCTTGCCTGCTTCGTCAGTCTTAAGTGTCCCTGCCACCCCATACATCGATATTCAGGCTGCAGGGTGGCAAGATGAAGGAATGGACTAGAGGGTGGTATCACACCCTCGCCTCGCCCTCCACGCCTCGTGTGACTCAGCACTGGCACATGTCACACGACGTGCAGGGTCTCAAGTCAGTATAAATATCACTTTACCTTCCCGCACAATAAAAGACTTTCTTAGCCATCATAAAAGTAATAGTAACAAACTGTTGTGTTACTGTTAATATAGTTTAATATAAATATCCATGGCGGAGATGTGGTATTTTCAACACAACCTTAATTTGGATATTAGTACTATATATCCTACAATTAAACTTGAAGAAAACGTTTCGAAGAATAAATATAGTAACAGCAAACATAAGGTTTTCAAATTTTTGTCTTCTGCAAGGCAACATTTCTTTGACACAAGCTAAACATTCACAAATATAAATATTTCTTTGTTGTAAAAAGCATATCTTCTATGTGGACCATGCCACGAGCCAGCGCTCTCTTTGAGTAGAATTACGGCAGATATACGTGTATTATAAAACTGCTGCACGTACGAGAGTGAAGCTTGCTTAGGAATAACTGGAGACAGATGACACGTGCTGGTTCACTGCCTTGTACACTATGGTCTCCAGTAATATCTGTGTTCTCAAGCTTGACATCAGATATTCGTTACCACGATACCACGTGTCTGGACTCCAGGAGATGACAAGCAAGTCAAGGACCAATAGTGAAGGTGACACGAAATTACTAAGACCAAAGATAAACGACAATTGTTCAGGTCCGTAGGAATATTATTTAAGAAAGTAAACACGTGCATTTATTTCACGCCCTGCATTTATATTATAGTTTTTTTTCAGCGATTTACTTTTGTGCGGCTATTATATTGATCCTTCCTTACTTCAATCAATTGCTTGTATGGGCTGTAGTTATGAATACATCTTATCTTAATAGTCTCGTATATCGTCTTTCTTACAGATCTTGGTAAGTAAATGCCCAATACAAATTTCACAATATTTGGGAAACGTCATTATTTTCGTACGTAATGGAGAATTATTCATCTAGTGAAAAGTTACAGCTTCAGTTATTGTAGAATGTTTCCTTCTGTTTCATGGCTGCTAGAATGCAGATAAATTTAAACGTCCACAGTAACAGATTTCAACTTAGATATACATTGTAACAGTGATTTACTGTTAACATCATGTTTGAATATTAACATATTTGTATGTGCGTTGTTATAGTATGTTTAAATTTTTAAAATGCGATATATTTCAGCGCCTCTGTGATTGTTTTGAAAATTAACAAGAAAATGGCTAGCTATTTAAAACTTAAACAAATCTATAACATTCGTTATAAGCAGCGTTGTGTCGCTTTTGTTGTATCAAACATTTTTGCACGTAATATCTGCTGAACATTTTAAACAGTATGTCTCCTGCAGAACTTCAGTTACGGAACGTATTGCAAAACATTCAAAATTATCACACAATGAATTATACAGACATTACGTACCTTAGAGTAGTAACAGTGTCGAGTTACCATAAAGGCCAGATTGTTGTTTGCTAAACTTTCAAAACTACGTCGTATGTCAGGCTTATACGGTCATAAACTTGAAAGTGGTAGAATTGAATAAATCCTAAGACTCGTATTCTTATTTTACTGAAGGCAGACTCTGTAGTGCTGTGTTAATCAACTTACCAAGATGACCGCAAATTATTACTGGCCTAATAAGATTACACTCAAGTGCACAGTTTACATGTGGTAAGCTAAAATTAAATAGGATTTCATCTAAAAGAAGCAAAGGCAAATGTACAAATAACTGGCTCTATATTACACGAATCGCTACTAAGTTCAAACTGTTTGTAAAAAAAAATATCTCTGAATATTCAAGACGACAGCATTTACGCGTAATTTGCTGTTACTTTGAATTCAACTACACCAATTTTCGCAAAACCGCTCAGGACCACATCACGACCGCATCGCAGTTCCCTCAATAAATTACACATAATTAACTTATCGATCACACTTCGCCCATCTTGTGGGAACACCAAAACAAGTTGTTGAAATTGATGTCTTTCAGGATACCCAGCGTCATAACTTATTAAGTCAGGCTTACCAACCTCGGCCGCTGCGTGGGATCCAAGTTCCCTGACTTTCTTGTAGAAATTTGCACGTACCGGTCTTTGCACTTGTAAAAAATCACGTAAATTAAAAAAAAATCTTTTGTTCATGTTACATTATAGTTGAGAGACGATTTTGTTTCAATTCTTTACGTGCACATGGGCAGATCTGCTTCATGTTTATTGGCAGCATGTCTTTGTTCAGACATGTTTCTCATTTGACTGCACCAATCAGAATACGGATACTGCGACATTACAGTCTGCATTTGCTGTAAAACCCCAGGACAGGTAAGATATAAAATATCCAACTGACCTTGAAGCAGAGCTGCAAGAATTGTTATTGAACCAAACATTGCATTAATATTTCCACCATAAAATCGTAGCTCTATACTGTCCGCGCGTCAGCTCTGAGTCCCTGGCGGGTATGCGATTATCGTCCGTTAAGATATAAATAATACAACAAGTCCGATAGCATGTCGCACCAAACTGAAGCATATAGTGTCTTACGTTTTATTTACATTCTACAAGACATTAACTTGCAAGCCTACAATTTTATTTTTGGAGCAAAAATTGTTTCTGTAAGTTTACAAAAATATTTCAAAGTTTACAGAAAATGCTTGTAAATATACAAATACATCTGTGCGTTTACAAACATTATTGTATATGAACAAAAAAACTACGTTTACAAATAAATTATTTTACATTTTAGGAACAATAAAGTTAGGGCAATACTCCATTTAAGTAATTAATTATCTCTCACTGTCTAATAAATATTCAACAACTCCTAGTACCTATTTAATGCGATAACATACACTTAATTGTAACATTTAAGGTTGTTATTGAATACATTGCCGGTAATTTGTCACAACCTTGATTTATTGGGAAAAAAATTTGTAATGCATGGTATTGTTCCATAATTACGCATTAATATATTACATACAATGTGCGTAGTAAGAGGTAACGTAATTAGCTAAATCCCTATTGTAATATTTTCTAATAATTCTCCACAAATGTTCGATCACAAATATATTAAGCAAATTCAGCATGCTTAGCGACACGGGCTGTTGAAGTGTAGGAAGTGATGTTCAGGCGAGCGATCCACATGAACAATGTGCCGTGGTTGACTTCATTGTACATAAAGGCGACAAGGCATGTGTTCAACATGCGAGAGTCAACCTAGTGCCCGCGCCTTGCCTGGGCTTGATCGTGTCTCTGACAGAACAGCCGAGAAGGAATTACTGATTTTTGGTTGTTTAGAAACACTTGTTTCAAATTTATCATTATTGTGCTCTAGTTAAGGACCCTGGTTTATCGCGAAAATAATATTGCCTCACTTTGTTTCAATGCCTTACGTGCACATCTGCAGTTCTTCTTCATGATTATTGGCAGCGTGTCTATGTGAAGGGCCGTACATCATTTGTCTGAGCCAATTATAATGAAGTCTCTGCAACACCTCACAGCTGTTATTTGCCAGTAGAATTCCAAGGCTCGAGAGAGTTAAAATATCCAATCACTGACCACGAAGCAGAACTGCAGATGTGCACGTAAGACACTGAAACAAACTGGGGCAAAATTATTTTCGCGGAAAACCAGGGTCCGTAACTCTAGTATAACACATTACCTTGCTATAAACACACAAATACGTAACGTCTGGCCAATATTATCAACGAAATTAAAAATATATTGTTTTTAAATTATGAACTTTCTCGTCTTATCAAATTAGTTATGTAATGCGAATGTAAAAATGGCAACATTGGTGACTAATTACGAAGGCATAACGAAGATACAATGTTAAATCCATATTATTATAATATTTTTGTAGTCATTTTAATGAAAATGTTGTTATAATTTATAAACGTTGCTGGCTCGCCTTAGTTATAATATAAACGGTGGTGATTTTTTTAAACATCATTGTGTAACGAAATATTAATGAAGATAAATGGACTCTTCTTGGCGCTGTGATACTTGAATTGTCTGTAACGCAGCAGGAATATAAGATATTTTGGTCATCGAGGTTTTTAGCGCTGGTAGAGGTGACATGATATGAGCATGGAGCAGCGCGGGAATGAAGGAGCAAGCAAGAATATTGCGTTGCAGGGGCCACGATTGGCGCAGTGGCTAGAACACTCGTCTTCCACCAAGGCGATCCTGGATCGAATCCCGGCGGGGTTGGTCTCCAGATTTTCGCAGGTGGGAATCGTGCCGGGCGATGCTGCTAGTCGGCGGGTTTTCTCACGGATCTCCTGTTTCCTCCGCCCCTTTTATTCCTCCGTTTTAGGACCGGACAGAACACTTCGCTACTCTGTACACTCTTTAACGTAACTCTAATATATATATATAAGCTTATTAGAAAAATTTAATTTTCGAAACCGTTATTAGAAATATAACATTAAATTCTCAAAATAGCTAAAGATGGATTTTGTAGAGTGCCGTTTTTGTGAAAATACCAACCTTATTCAAAGCACGAAGACTTAAACGTGCCTTCGTCTCATAATTATAAAAATCCATACCGTATGGTTTTAATTCTCCATATTTTAGACATTTTGAGAATAAAACTGTTATTTGCCTTGCGCTGCTGTACAGGTATTGCAAATCAGCTGTTGGCATAATTACTGTAGAAACATGATTATATTAATGATTTGCTGGACTGATAGAGGTCCAAATTGTTGCAATATTGCCTGGCAAGCCGGACAGCAAGACGTCCGAGCGGCAATCAGGTCAGCGTTGGGAAACCACGGAAGACAGCAACTCACCTCAACCCTCGTAGTTGCACAATATTGAGTACAAGCACGCCGATATATGGCACTGTTACCAAGTAAACGAGGTCTGTCTGTCGTCGGTCGTCGAGCGGTCGTCCTCCAGCACTCATCAGATCAACAGCAGTGCAGTTCTCCGCCGGGGACTCGGGCTCGAGCCCCGGCGGGTGCGTGCTCGTTTGTCGATGCCGTCTCCTCATCAACCCAGCTTTCGGTAAGGTCGTCAGATCTAGTTATATGGCAGCAACTCTCAACTTAATATAATAATTTTATAATCAGTAATATTGCGCTCCCCTCCTAAATAAATAGAATACAAATTGTAAACGTCTTTGTATTCAGAGTACCTGCCATTGTAGTATAGTAAATGCCCGTTCAACCATTACTGTCTCTTAGTCTTTTAATCCTAAATAACATCTAAATAAACCCACAGTGTAGCTACCATCTGAGTGAAACCCCCCAAACTAAACTAATATAATAACTTATGAACCCCCAATATAATAAAGACTTACAAAATATACATTTTGTAACAAAATGTTAAACGTTGACAGCTCAATCGTCGTAGCACAAGGTGAATAAAATTGGTTGTATAACCTGACATTTATTTATTTTCTTGACGAATTTCATTAAACCGGAAAATAATTGAATGTGGCAACTGTCGAGGAGCCGTGATTAATCTCGTCAAAGATGATAACCGCCAACTAGCTGCAACATATTTGAAGCGCAGGTAGGGGAGACAGTCGTAAGTGTTAACGACAGCGAGGGTTCAGTATGTTAGCGTTGTGATGGTCGGTTAACGTCGGCCGAGATCTCTACCAGGCGCCGCTGGTAATGTCATTGCGCTCGCCTACGCTTGTGGTAATACCGCATACTGTCGCTACCCCCTCTCTCCCCTCGCCATCGTTGCCACACAGCTACCGGCGTGCAGGAGTGACCGTGTGGCGCGTAATTAGGTCAGTGCGAGTGCCCGCCCCTCAAAAGCGGTTACCGCCTCGTGTAACATCGCCCTCCTCTCTGATAGCCCTGCTCACGAGCCCGTGTTATTGCCTGATGGAATATTCATTGCCGCTCTATCTCGCCCTTTCGCAGCCGGCAGCGCTCGCTCGTCGTCGGCAACGATCGGCTCTCCTCGCCAGCCCTCGACTGTTCTCGGCGTGTTTCGTCGTGCTGCTGTTTTGCTGTTTCATCGTAATGGACGATTATATGTCCATGCTATCTGACGTCACAGCTCGCTGTGGGAAACAAAGTTTGTTGCCATAGGGAACTGTCAAGTTGTATTGAACAATTTTGTCAACTTCATTATTTTGGAGTGAATTAAAACGGCATATCTGTATGATTATGTTTGTTGTGAGTCATAGAAACTTTCCATAACAAAAGTTGGCATCATTGTTCTCTTTGTATTTTGATGACACGCGATAGTGATATATATATATATATATATATATATATATATATATATATATATACACACACACACACACACACACACACACACACACACACACACACACACACACACACACACACACACACAGGTTGTTTCTAAATTCGACCATCAAACTTCGGCAGCAAATACCTAATGACAAATGAAGCAGAAAACATATAGGACACATAGTACCTAAACCGAATAGTACGGGAGCAATAAGCCCTTTAAAACTGAAATTAGAAACAGGTTTTTCTCGAAAAATCGGAAACCATATGCGAGGAAAGGACAAAACCCAGAACAGTGTTTTACGTTATCGAGATCTGTAATCACACAGCAAATGCTCGTTATAGCATTCCGCCATTATGCCAATCACAGGGGTGACCACCCTTGTATGTCGTCAAACTTTTGCACTGTCTAGATATGGAAGTATTCGAGGACGAATATTTGGCGAGCATGACATGCATAACATAAAAGGTCCTCTTGTTGCAAGTGTGTAGGAGACACCATTTAAGTTCAAAACAATCATCAAGACCGTATGCTATGTGCGGCTGTACAGTGCATTATGGCATTCGTCCGCCACGTTGAAGTGGCACGACATCTACCAACATATGACAAACAATTACGACAGAGTATTTGATCTTGTAATGTTTGATTTAACCGTAGTGAAGACGTGTTATCCTGAGGTATGGTTTACTTCATTTTATAAACACGAGGAAATGTGTCAGGATTTTACTACGTATGTGACAAACAAATAAAACCTCGTATAAACATGACGACGACTATTGTTTATAAGAGGGGTTATCAAGAGCACCTTAGTGTTTAAGTGTAGTTAAACAATGTTGAATGTCCTAAAGAAACCTGTTGTGTGTTTAAAACCCGGCAGTAGGCAACTAGTACAACACCCATGAAATGATAGTTGTGTATGTCATCAAGGACATGGCTCCGGAGAGTGGTATTAAACACTTCTGTTGATAAATGCCGTAAAGTGGGTGAACATAGCAACAAAACTTATGAAATGTGCATTCATTACATGCTCTGCGTCATGTCAACCTCATGACGCTGTTACACGTGTCTCAAAACATCCTCGTTATGAGCTGTCCACAGTACTTCTCTAATATTCCAACATGGTGGCGCGAATTGTGGTGACACAACAGGGAAGACGAATTTATTGTCTGTCATAACCGTTTACCATGTAGGACTCTAGACAACACACGCTACCGTCAAGTGGAGGGTCTTTGTCCTGATGTTCCATGTGATATGTTCTGACATTTACTCAGCGAAACATACTGTAGTATTGTGAACAGAGTGAGGACACGCACGTAGTTGTGTAACGAAATGGATCGTTTTACGTGGTCTGAGATGGCTGACATGCACCTAGTACATGAAGCTGCACAGTATAATAGTAGAGCAGCAGTGCGTATGTACAGAGACAAGTATCCGGACAGACGTGTACCACATTATTCTACGTTTACAAGTATTGATAGGAGGCTTCGCGAAGAGGGAACATTCACGGTGAGTACAGGAGCTTCACAGTACTATTATTATGTTAAATCACATACATTATTGTTAGAGCCCACGATTTTTGTGAAAAGAATACTGCAACAGTTTGTTTCAGTGCATTATGTGCACATCTGCAGTTCTGCTTCATGGTTATCGGCAGCGTGTCTATGTGAAGAGCCGTCTATCATTTGAATGAGCCAATTATAATAGCGTTCCTGCAACACCACACGTCTGTGGTTTGACAGTAGAATCCCAAGGCTCGTGACAGTTAAAATATCCAATCACTGGCCACGAAGCAGAACTGCAGATGTGCACGTAAGGCATTGAAACAAACTGTTGCAGAATTCTTTTCACCAAAAATCGTGGGCTCTAATTATTGTACATTAGGACATCACTGTTCCAATACTGTACAAGTTACAGGTGTCCCGGCCAAACGCAGGCCGTCCTAGGTCGTTACGTACACCTAACTTTGAGCAGGAGGCGCTGCGGAGGTTTGATGACGTGCCATCTACTAGCACCCGTCAAGTTGCGCATGCAGTCCGCACTGGACACGTGAATGTGTGGAGTGTTGTAAATGAGCAGCTGCTCCATCCATTTCGCCGACAGAAACTGCACCATTTGAAGGCTGAAGATTATCCACAACGGCTACAGTTCGTGCAGTGGTGTCTACAACGATGTGCAGTACAGCCATGTTTTCCACGCATCGTATTGTTTACCGATGAGGCGCGATTCACAAGAGATTTTGTGTTGACTTCTCGTAACAGGCACATTTGGGCGGAGGAGAACACTCACGCGACATTCGCGTCCAATCACCAAGTACAATTTGGTGTTAATGTTTGGTGTGGTATTGTAGGTGACCATTTAATTGGTCCATACATGTTGCCTGCTCGCTTAAATGCAGACAGGCACCTGGTGTTTTTGCAAGATGTTTTGCCAGAGTTGCTGGAAGACGTCCCATATCAGATTCGACGACATATGTGGCTGCAGCATGACGGTGCACCTCCGCACTATAGTGGACGTGTACGAGAGTACCTGAACAACACATTTCCAAATAAATGGATAGGCCGTTGTGGGCCAAGGTCATGGCCTGCAAGGTCCCCAGATCTTACACCAATTGACTTTTACCTATGGGGGCTATGAAGAGCTTGGTATACGAGACCCCAAAAGTATCTGAGGAGGATGTCGTCGCCAAAATACAGGCTGCTGCAGAAGTGCTACGAACCACGCCCGACGTGTTTTACCGTGTTCGACAATCGTGGCATCGTCGATGTGCACTCTGTGCCGAGGTTGGCGCCGACAGTCCGAGCACCTCCTGTAAGACTAATGTACTACAGTTACACGGTCATTTATGCTATGTGAACTTAAAGTAATTCAAATAAACTACAGGCAAACGACTGCAATGTAATATGTGTTAACAAATTAGTCACAATAACTTCACTGATCTCTGTGTTTACATACTGTACTATTGTATTTATTTGCACCATCGAGTTTCTAGCATAGGGAGGTTATAACTGACATATACTGTACATACGTAGTAGATGCACATGTCATACGTACATTGTTGTTTTGTACTCCTAATGTATCGCATTTATCAACGGAAATGTTTAATACCACTCTCTGGAACCTTGTTCTATTGACATACACAACCATCATTTCATAGATGTTCTGCTAGTTGCCTACCTGCCGGGTTTTAAACACACAACAGGTTTCTTTAGGACATTCAACGTTGTTTAACTACACTTAAACACTAAGGTGCTCTTGAAGTAGAACAGTTATTTGATAATGTTTCACGTAGAAGGCAGAAATGATATATAACAACAACTTAAACATGTTCCTAGTTTTGTAAAGTAGGGTTATATTTTACGTTCAACTTAATTGCTCTAAACAAAGGCTGCATATTTTTGTTTGAATGCAACTAGCTTGCAAATAGTTTGTGAAATCTGTACTCTTTGCAAACGTACGTAAATACGTCTGACCTAACAGTTTCCCACTAAACCTTAACAGCATACTGGGAATGTTTTTTAGCTTCTATACTAAACCATTCAATTTAAGACTTACAACCGAACGAAGTAACGCAGCGGTAACAAGTTAGATTCACATTTGGGAAGACCCGGGTTCGATCTCCGGCTCCGGCCATCCTGATTTCCGTTTTTCCATGGTTTCCTAAAATCACTCCAGACGAACACTGCGATGGTTCCCTAACAAAGGCCATGGCCGACTCCTCTCCCAGTTCCTGTCATTGTACCGAGTTGTGTCACCGTATCTAATGACCTCGCTGTAGACGAGACGTAAAGTCCACTTAGGCCTACCTTACCTCACCTCTGGTTGTATATTTAGTAGGATTGTATTGCCTAACCCTTATTTAATATGTTTAAAGATTTCGCAAAAATTTTGTGGACCTGTGTATAATGATGTAATGCAGGTTTTCTTGCTAGTTAACATTGTGGAAATATTTGACTGAACCTAAAAGTACTTATTTATTAATGTTCTAGTTTGTTTCCACTGTCTAAGAGCTTTATTTTCCCTTAAAACTACGAATCGTCTAACTTGCAAACGTGTAAAACGTTTGTTACAAAACCTGGTAGATGTGACACTGCAAGAAACTATTGTAAGTCTGATTATGTAATTATGCTTATTTTACTACAAGATACTGTAAATACCTCAGCAGGTATGATTTCATTGCGTTACACTAAACTCTTTCTCATCTAATAAAGTCTCCAAAGAAAAACACTTATGAACAAAAAAAATGCTTGTGATTATTTTAATGAGTCATAAATCTTGTCTGTGGAATTAAGTTATTTGCCGTTTTATTACAGCTAATGATAGTAATTACTGAACACTTATTTTCACAGTAGATAATAGTTGAGGTAAGTTCTGACTATAGTTTCTCTTGAGAGTTAAGTCGTAAATTATTATTACGCAACGCAGCACATCTGGTATGTTACGAATAAGCGTACATGACCTATAAAACTGTAGTCTACTGTATTCATAAGACAAGGCGTATAAACCGTGTCGATATTGCACGAAGCCACTAGCGCTGCGGTAGAAATGCCGGCTTCCCCCCCTCCCTTGTTTCCCCTCTCGTTGCACGTGGTCCCAGAACAATGGCTGAGGGCATGGCGAAGTCGCCTGATATGAATACATTATAATAATGGCTTCCTTACGTGTGTCGATATTGTGATGTAAAGACCGTGGGTAAGTACAGGCTCGACCATAATAACTGATCTTATTCTGGAAATGCCACGCCACTTGTAAAATGTTTCCAGGCTGCTATATCTGAAACTGTACTTGGTAAACAAACGATTTTTCTTTCTTTGTCACGAACTTCGGATTTGAAATCATCTGGCTCGGAAGTCCTCCGGATTTGCACTATTATAAAATCAAAGCTGCTACTCTCAAATTATGATCATCCATTATTTTTAGGGACCCTTGATTTTCACGAAAATAATTTTGAACCACTTAGTTTCCGTGCCTTACGTGCACATCTGCAGTTCTACTTCGTGTTCATTGATTGGATATTTTAACTCTCACGAGCCTTGGTATTCTACCGACAAATCACAGTCGTGTGTTGTTGCAGGAACTATATTGTAATTGGCTCAGTCAAATGAGCTACGGCCCATCACATAGACACGCTGCCAATAACCATTAAGCATAATTGCAGATGTGTACGTAAGACACTAATACAAACTTGGGCAAAATTTTCTTCACGAAAAACGAGGGTCCGTACTTATCATTGTATATGTATATACCTACATTTATTAGTACTGTTGATATGGTATATATAGAGCCACGATTTAATGGCGAAAAGATTTTTGCAACATTTGGTTTCGATGCGTCATGTGCACACCTGCAGGTCTGCTACATCGTCTATGGTTGGATGATTTTATTCTCACTGGCCTTGGCAAATTACAGACGTACAGTCTCACAATAATCTTATTCTGATTGGTGCAGTCAAATGAGAAACGTGTCTGAACAAAGACACGCTGCCAATAACCTTGAAGCATAACTGCCGATGTGCACGTGAGTCACTGAAACAAAGTGGGGCAAAAATCTATTCGCGACAAAATCGTGGCCCTAGGTATACATTTTTGTTTATGTTGAATGTCTTGTTATTAGAGAGGGGAAAAACCCACGGGTTCAGTGACGTATAGGCTAGTCTCCAAGAATATGTATGTATTCAAGCAGACATCAGCTGTTCCTTGGCTGCGTATTTTCCCGTGGTATGGGCGCGCATTTGCTTACATTGTTGTTATAGGCTCATCGACTTCAAAGTGGTGTCAAATAAGTCCACGGCCAGTTATGAAAGTAGCAAGAACTTATAGTTAATGGAATTCTATCTTGTGCCTGAAAGAAAACGCGAATTTTTCAGGTTCCGCGGATTCAGTGACCCGCTTGCTATAATCCATTGCCCTACGCATACTCAAGCCCCGTATATTCGTTCATTGTCTGTTGTTCCACTGAGTAGCAGCTAGTGGACTAATAGTCGGGGCTTGAGTATGCATAGGACAGGCATTCTAGCATGCAGGTCATTGAAACCGCGAAATTGTCCGGCCCCTAACTATTAGATATAATGGTATATCGCGAAAATATACTCTTGAAAACGCTGTAGTATCTTATAACTAGGGCCCGGTAGTTTTCGCGAAAAGATTTTTGCCCCACTTTGTTTCAGTGTCTTACGTGCACACCTGCAGTTCAACTTCATGGCTATTGACAGAGTGTTTTTGTGCAGAGTCGTTATTCATTTGACTGTGCCAATCAGTACACGAATAACTGTCACACATCACGTCTGTGATTTGTGGGTTTAACCTCCACACGCTGGGTGTTACGGCATCCAATCACTGGCCACATAGCAGAGATGCAGGTGCGTACGTAAGGCACTGAAACAAAGTGCTGCAAAAATCTTTTCGCGAAAATTACCGGGCTCTACTTATAACGCGTATGGTTACACGATATATGTCTGACTCAACATAGTTTCCTGCAGACCAACGTCAGGCATCATAAATAACAATAGCGGGATTCATTGAGACTAAATCAAATAGGTAAACAGCTCCACGTACAGACGAAGGTCAATAATATTTTGACAAGTTTAAAATGTGTTGAAAACCAGCAAATAATGAAGTTTTCAAGCGATAAATCATCATCTCTACTTTTTATATGAAACTATCTGTTCCGACATGCGTTGCAATGTCAATTACATTTTTTGGGTATCCCATTATGCTCCTGAACCCCGTTTTGCCCCCCTTCCTCCTCGGTAAATATAAACTTTTTTTGTAAAAACCTTTGTAGGCACCTGTATGATAACACACCAAAAATGTTTTTCTCTTCATTTTTTTGTATCCCTTTCTTACCCATTACCCCTTGTGACCCCATTTTTTGTCTAAAATGTTTTTTTTTCTGCAGAAACCCTTGCGGGTTAAAGCACAACTCACCAAAATTTCGTCGCAATAGGATGCATGGTAGGCTTATAAAAGCGAAAAGAAGACGAACAAATAAACAAACAATAGTTTCGTATAATATATGAAAGTGCTAAGAATATGTTTGGTCGTCTATGCCTTGCTTACATTTCAATGTAATTTTCACGTAAACAAGAGTGTATTCATAACATTTTTGCTATGTAAAAAATTTACTTTGAAAGCAATGAAAAACATGTTACTAACCTATTGCTTTACACCCGTGTGTTAGAAATACCGTTGATTTGTGCAGTGCCTCGTTAATTTATGTGTCACGCCCTCTTAATAGAGTTGGGTGGGGCCAAGCCATTATCCTGGGCTACTCATATACTGTGCGTGTTTCCTACTGACTTTGGTCGTTGATATCATTCCCCTAGCTACACTCGTAGTGATTATATTATAAGAGACTAACAGCCACATTCCAAGATTAGGCTGGAGACATTCCTTTACTTTCCGCTGTTGCCACGATTTCCACTGTTTTGCAATATTTATTTTGATTAGGTTAACAAGTATTGTAAAAGTTATATTTCTTGTTTTGTTGAACAAAAATTTACTCTAAGGTATAATTTTTTTCCAACAAACAGTAATATGGCTTCGGCTGAATGGTAAATTAACGAGAGTTCCAGTAATTTAATAATTAGCAGGAACGTGGCATAGCGTGTTATTTTCAACAGAAGCTAGGATTCCAACGACTGTAAACTTGTGTTACTTTCGCAGTTAGTCTTCGACTTACTTGCCACCTGTGTGAAGTAATACAAATATAACTTAGTGCAGCACCTTATCACTTTATTACACAGCAGCCAATCAGAAGCTGTTGTCTGCTTCAGTACAATATTACATGTCAGTGAACCCGCTGTTTTCCAGTCTCAAATGCTGTAGTTACCTGCGCACTCCACAATGATGCAGACCCATGACTGGTCTCGGGTTGCGGCTTCTTCACGTTAACTTGGCCTTGTACTTATTAATTTTTTTTTCGTCACGACTTCTATTTCAAGATATTTTCTGAATTTTTCGCAAGTCAAGGCACAACATAGGCTGTAAAATACCTGCATATGTGACGCATAAACGGTGTTTCAGCACACCATGTTTATTATTTTCTACAGCTAACCTCTGAACTTTCTCTTAAACTGTTTATCTACTAAATGAACACGCAGTTGAAACTATGCGTCTACGATGTTAAGATTGCAGAACTCATATTATAAACGTGGTTTTGTGGCTCCTCAAAATGACTAAAAACCGGTTGTTTTACACTGATGCATAGGTAGAAATATACCGCCCGGATTCGCCAAACACAACACTAGAAGCATGCGTTCGACTTAATTTCGATCTTTCCAAAAATGAAATTGCAGGCTTGCAGCTTAATATCTTATATAAAGTAAATGAAATGATAACACTACACACCAGTTTGGCGCGCCGCGAATATAAGTGAAGCAGTTATCGTCGAGTGTGGCAGTCTGAACCTTATCACTCCTGTGTCTCCGCGCATCAAACGTGGCAAATTTACATATTGTATAAAGGCCCTTTTATTGTTAAAAAATATATAAATTATTAAACACAGCTTATTAATTTTCTTTCCAACTAAATTTCATTTTCTGTTACTTCTTTAATACCAACTTAGAGGAGTAAGTAAGTACATCATATGGATTTTAAAGTGTATTTTCAATAATAATTCTAGTAAGACGGTCTTTAAAATAACTCAGTTTACGGCGAACAGCCTCCGAACTTTGTGCTGGTTTCAAAGCTGCACACTATTCTTAGAAAATTAACTAACAAATGCAGGGAGAAAATAAGTAAATTTTGCCTGCAAGATATTAGAGAAATGTACCAGAAACAGACGGCAAACGGCGACTTATAATTTGTACGAAGCAATACTTACATATCGGAATAATTGGCGAGTTGAGTGTCCTGCATGTTAGAATGCACTATCCTATGTAAACACAAGCCCCGGCCATTTGTCCACCAGCAACAGACAATGAACTAATAAAAGGGCTTGCCTATAGGACAATGTATTATAGGTAGAGACATGCCAAATTCGCGTTATTTTCTAACAGTTGACTAGACTCCAAGTAATTATAGGCTAGTTCGACGTCACCCGCTGTCCGATATTGTCGCGACTTGCCGCGAAGAATACTTACACGGTAGAGAGGCCAATCTCTGTAAAGACGTAACACACGTGAATGACAACACATAAAAGTTCGTGGCCAATTGAATCGCAGATTATGCTCTGTTATGTATAGGAAAGTGAAGTTTAGTCTGCTACCAAATGATAACGCGAATTTTGCATGTGTCTAATTATAGGATGCAGGTAACTAAACTTGTGAAATTGGCCTTTCTTTAGATGCTTGGGGTCATAAATAAATTCGCGGCCAGCAAGAATATATGTGTACTAAAGCAGGTACATTAGTACAGAATTGCAAATTTTGAGTTATTAGTAATGATACTTGTTTTGGTGAGAATATTTCTGCTGTAGTTTGCTTCAGTGCGTCGCGTGCACATCTGCGACTGCTTCGTGGTCACTGATTGGCTGAATTAATCTCTCACGTGTCTTAACGTTTTACTGCAAATTACAAACGTGTGTATTTCGCAGTAACCCCATACTGATTGGGGAGGTTCAAATGAGAAATGTCTTTACGCAAAGACTCTTTTTGCCAAAAACAAAGAAGCAGAGCTGCAGAGGTGGAACTAGGATATTGAAATAAGTTTGTGCAGAAGTATTTTGGCGAATATCAAGGTTGTATGTACATAAGAGACGACAGAGAACAGTGTCAACATAAGTATCAGATAAGTACACGTGTCCTGTGGAGCTGGGGTTGCCAGCCACGTGTATGTGTGTGTACAGAGAGCAGCGTGGTAATTTGTTAGCACCAGAGGTCCGCGCATGTCCATGCCACCAGGGGGTTGCTTGAACACGAAGACGTGCCCTACACTAATATTCCACCCCCTTCCTCCCCTGCTCGGACGCCAACAACCCCTCCAGCGACATCATTTGTCACGGTCGCCTGCAATCTCTCACACCGGCTGTCACTTTAGCCGACTGTAATCTTTCACGGCGGCCATTGTGTGGGTGCCGAACTGCCAGATGCATGGCCACCCTCCCCGCTGGAAGTCATTATACGAGGTCTCGACCTCGCGTGCCGACTGCGATGAAACTCACCCGCCCACGTGAATCTCTTCTTAGGTAAGAAGGGTCTGGTGAAGCTGATTTCTAGACAAATGTTCCTAAGTATGTATCTAACACTGTTCTACTTGTACACATTTTACTCGTTGATATTTTATAACCTCCCTCGGTTATTTGAAGAGAATATATACACATTAATTTCAATCACTGTTCTAGTAGAGAAATAATAATAACGGAATTTCTTTATTTTCTGGATGCTTCGGAAACCCGTGTTTAGCTAGTCAGTCCCACGCCTCTCTCGACGGCTGCAACTAGTGTCTCCACAACTAATTCCCGGACGACGCGAATACCCGCGCTAGGGCACAACCACCTCTAGTGGTGCCTGCGACAAGAGTCTCGCAAACCAATATGTGGATCCC
>PNEQ01013211.1:0-19996 GCA_003012365.1 Medauroidea extradentata
GCTCCATTCACAACATGAAGACCACATGTTCCTATGTTTACAAGTTCTTTACCATGTGGATTTTCCTCCCTCATTTGGTTTGCAAGTTTGCCCAAAAAGCTTAAATTAACATTAGGCCCATCCATCGACACTTGAAGAACATTTTCTTTCTTCATGGGAAGCAGACCTTCATTGAATTTACACAACAAATCATCCGAAGCGGCATGCTCAAGAAAAACACTATTCCAATAACGAGTCAACACTCTGTGCATATTAACATCATAGAACCTTACACATAAATCCATTTGACTTTTCTGTGTTATTTTGTTGAGCGACTCATTAAAGCACACAACATAAGATTGACAATCATGAATTGCACTTTTGAGAATTTCTGATAACCTGGGTGCAATTCCATGGTTGATAACATAGAAACACTTTGTTTCACCTAAAGAAAATTGTTTAGCAATGTTACTATCAGGAAACATGAATGAGAAAACATCACGAATATCAGAGCATGAACTCTTAGAGTATCTACTTTCTACAACTTTCAATGCCCAGATAATTTCTGCTCTTGTTACTTCCTCCCTAATACAATATGACCCAAGTAATTTGTCTCCAGTTGGAACATGCACAGGATCTTGGTGAGAGGCTTCTGTATTTGTAGCTTCTGTGGTCCTAGATGTAGAACAAACAAGACTGCTTCCACTGGAACTTTCTTGACCTGACGTTTTTGCAGTATGATGAAAAAATGATTCAAGAGGCTTTTGTTTATCTAAGCATTTAACTGACCTTTTATGTAACTCTGTTTTAGAATGAGTTACGAGTGCCTTTTTCCCCATATTGCCTAGTTCCAATATCTTCCTGCACACATTACAAAATGCTTGTTCCTTATGTCCCGGAACTTTACTGACCCAATTTGCAAATTCAGGGAACAAGGACAAGTCCAGCCACTGCTCACTGAAATATGTCTTTTTACTATCCATACTGAAAGAAAACTATGGCCTAGGATATTACGATATAAAGTAGCAGTATACACTACACAACACACTTGTATCTTGTTTCCACACCCAATTTCATAATGTCACAGTGAGGTTAGGTGCGTACATGTAAGCCTAAACAATAACAGTCTATGCAAAATGGTGGCAAGGAAGCATGATTAATAATAAACCGCAACTTGGTCAGAGATATCACTGCCAAATAAATAAAGTTTAGAAAACGTGCCGTGCCTCGCCTTGCACTTGTAATCAGTTGAATTCCGACATCAACGCAAAAAACAAATTGTAGTGGGCGGCAATGGCGTGGTGCGGCAGAAGCTGGTGCTTGACAATAAAGTGATACACCGAAAAAATATTTTCCCGCGATCGCACCACTACTATTTAAAAATGTAAATACAGTTGTTCAAAACAAATACTTCTTCTTTAACCGTCACTTCCCGACATCAGCAAACGCAACGTCACAAGTTCGCGATAATGGTACAGCCACGCAAGCGCCTAGATCCTTGGCGTAGCCGGGTATGGCCCATTGCTGTCTCTGGGACCTAGATCCTGGAGAAGTAGCTTGCCAGAACGTCCGCACAAAGCATAGAAGGTAAAACCCGGATGTCCGCACAAAGCGTAGTAGACGAAACCAGGACACCAGCACAAAGAGGAATGACAAATATTTACTACTTTCCGTCCCCTCACTAACTTACCGGCGTTCGGCCGCCGGCCGGACATCGCACAAAACACAGAGTAATAGCAGACAAGCCAAAAGCCGTCGCTGTAAACAGCCTGGACGGCGCTGCTTACAGTAAATACCTAAATTGTTTGTCTAGTGACGAGGTACCTGGATAAACACAGTTTTAAACAATGTTTTTTCCTGACTATAACCATTTTTAAGGTAAAAATCCTGACTAATGCCAGAATATATATAAAATTCCTGACTTTTACTGACCATTTCTCAAATTCCTGATTTTTCCTGACTGTTACTGACTGTGAGAACCCTGTATTCTCCAAAGCCATCAGTCATAACAGAATGACACAGTTTTCACAAAAGTGTACAACAAGATGGTAAAACAGTGGCTGAATTTGTAGTTGCACTACGGAAATTAACCAGATATTGTAATTTCGGAACATTTTTAGACTCAGCCTTGCGTGACCAGTTTGTGTTGGAGGTAAGAGACAATAATAAATATAACACATAGATTACTTGGAAGTAGGAGATATCACATTTGAAAAAAACTACTTGCAGTTGCATATGAAGCAGCAATTGATAATGCATCTCGCGGTATGGCTCAGTTAAAGGTTAGTGAGATACCTGGTCAGCCATCTCCAGTGACAAGAGGCTGTACATTTGGTTAAGGTTAGGCCAAGGAAAGTAGATGAAAAAGGGTTAAGAGCAATTAAATGCTTTTGCTGAGAAAGGAAAAATCATACAGTGAAGGACTGTAAATTCAGGAGTTACAGATGTAACAATTGTAAACAGCTGGGTCATTTGCAGCGCATGTGACCTAATCTAGCAATGTCAAAGAAGGGACAGTCCAGAACACACAACCTTGTTGCACGTGAAAGCACAGAGGAACAAACTAGCCATTTAGAGTGGGGAGGTGAATTTACATCAATGTTTTGTATATCAGCAGGAATAAAACCAAAGCCATGAATCATTGCTGGTTTAGTTGGTGAGGTACAATAGAATTGGACAGTGGTGCTACCATACCTGCAATATCAGAACATACCTAAAGACATTTGTTGGCAACCTATTCCTTAAGTTTTACTAATGTCAGATTGAAGTCTTGTACCAGTGAAGTTATGAATCCATGTGGTACATTAAAGGCGCCTGTGAAGATGAAGAAACAGCTCACAATAACTGACTTATATGTTTTTGTAGTGCCAAATGGTGGCCCTCCTTTGCTTGGGAGAGACTGGTACGGTGCTTTACATTTGCCTCGGCTGTGCTTGTACCATGTTGACACATCAGAGAAACAAAAAGGTAGTTGTTCAACAGCCTGGCAGTGAAATATCCATTGTTTTTTGATGGGGACCTGGGAACGTTTTCTGGAGGACAGGTCTTTTTACGGCTAAAGGAAAATACCACACCTGTGTTTTTACTCACCAAGGCCCTTGCCTTCGCACTAAGAAACACAATAGATGTGGAATTATATAGGCTTTTATGACTGCACATTCTGCACCCCAGTGGCATTCAGTGAATGGACTACACCAGTCGATCCAGTGGCAAAAAGTGATGGCAGTGTATGTATATGTGCTGACTAAAATAACAGTAAATCCTAAGTTATGCAGAATATTACCCATTACCAAGTGTCAAGGAGCTGTTCGCAAAATTGTAAGGTGGTGAAAAATTCTCTACAGCAGACCTGTCACAAGCATTTCAGCAACTGAAGTTGGCTGAGACATCTCAAAATTTGTTCACAATCAATACTCACTGGGGTCTTTTCAGATACAGCAGACTGTTGTTCGGAATTGCTTAATGTCCTGCAATATTTCAGCGTACAATTATGCAAGTCCTTCAGGACCTAGAAGTAGTTTTCTTTCAAGATGTTTTGGTTACCGGGCCAATACGGGAGCTGCACAAGAAGAATCTGGATACTGTGTTCCAGCGTCTAGGTAAGTATGGTCTTAAAGTAAATATAAAGAAGTGCAAAATTTTTCAGCACTCAGTAACCTTCTTAGGTCATACAATTAACAAATAGGGGCTGCATACTTGCAGTGACAAAAGTCAGAGCAGTTGTAGATGTACCAGCTCCACAAGATCTCAAGCAGTTGTGTGCATGGCTTGGATTGGTAAACTATGATGCACATTTCCTGCCCAATCTTTCCACAATCTTGGCACCTTTGCATGATCTTTTGAAGAAGGGATGTCGTTGAAATTGGACATCACAGTGTGAAGTGGCCTTCATGAAGCTCAATGATATGATTGTTTCATCTACTGTACTGGCTCACTATGACCTTGAGTTGCCTATCAAGTTGGCTTGTGATGTTTTCCCTTGGGGCTGTGATAAGTCACGAGTATCTTGATGGGTCAGAGCAACCAATCGAGTTTGCTTCTTGCACGTTGTCAGAAGCTGAGAAGAAATATTCACAGTTGGATAGGGAGTTTCTAGCAATAATTTTTCGGATGAAGAAATACTTCCAATACCTGTATGGGTGGAATTTCTACCTTGTTACTGACCACTAACCCCTAATTCACATATTTGGGAACTATTGTGACATTCCTCAATTGGCTGCAAATAGCCTACAGCATTGGGCCGTCATGTTGCAAGGAATTGATTATGAATTGCAGTACGTGAGGAGCTAAGATAATTCAAATGGAGATGCCCTTACCAGTCTCCCATTGCACCGAGTGGAGGTTTCAGAAGAGTTTTTGTATCTACATGTTGAGGTCGCAGAGTTTTTGCCAGTGATTGCACAAGTCGTTAGGATTGATACAAAACGTGACCAGGTTCTGAGGAAGTTTGTGTTGTGTGTTCGTGATGGTTGGCCTGCAGTGGTTGAGGAGACCTTGATGCCATTCTATACAACAAGACTTGAATGACACTTGAGCAGGACATGCTGATGTGGGGCCACAGAGTGGTGGTGCCGTTGTCTCTAGAGTTTTGAAGGAATAGCATTCCAGCCACTTCAGTGTTTGTAAAATGAAGGTTCTGGCATGATCCTATGTTTGGTGGCCAAAGTTGAATGAAATTTTGGAAAAGGTCACAGCATCATGTGCTTCGTGTTTTCGGGAGAAGTCCATGCCAGACAAAGCCATCCTTCTGCATTGGGTATGGCCTGACAAGCCATGGCATAGGGTACACGTAGACATTGCTGGCCCCTTCTTGGGGAACAACCTCCTGGTGTTAGCTGATAGCTACTCCAAATAGCCTGAAGTGCGTGAACATACAAGTACTAGCAGTACAGCACTACCAACAAATTACGTGGGTGGTTTGCAGTATACAGTCTTCCAGAGCAGCTTGTTTCGGAAAACGTGTAACGGGACTATTTAATAAATACTGTAAAATGTAGTGATAAGCTAAAATATACAATATTTTATTGTTTTATTCTGTAAAGGAAATAGTTACAATGAAGTGGCATCAATATTAATATGTACTACCTTGCAGTATTCATTGGTGTATACAGGTAGAACATACTCGTCAAACATCAGGGGATACACGATACGCCATCTACAGCAATTATAAAAACACATAATCAAAATTATAGCTACCATAAATCTTGCAGTAGATATGTCTTGTTTGATATCAATGTAACCTGCCAAGCGCCACTTAATCAAATATGGTAATGTAATTAGCATAAATTCACATATGTTAACTATAGTTTATGTCAAGTAAGTGCCTGGCAGACTAGCAACATAGGAGGTCAGCTACAACACCACACGTTGGCTAGCCCTTGCCTCCCTTCCCCCTCCAGCACGTCCTGCTTCTTTCTCTCTCTCTCTCTCTTCCCGCTCTTTCTTCCCCCTCTTTCCCCGGCCGACAGGTAAGTAGGTACTAAATGTAACACACATATTAATTAAAAGATGCTAATAGTATTGACTACTCAGAATGTGATTTATGAAATTTAGTGATGTGAAAATGTACACCTTTATTTTCGATAATAAATACGTAGGCATTTAATAGCGTACTCATGCATTCACAGGTGGCAGAGTGCCTCTCTCTGGCTGGTTGAGGGGATCTTCGGGGGTGGGGAAGAGAGAAAGGCTCACAGAGGAGTATGTGGGATGATGGGGAAGATGCGAATATGACTTCAAACAAGTAACACGTATTTAACTCCGGCGGGAAAAGCGATAATTTCTTCATCGTTTAACTGCGGGGCAGTGGACAGCGTATCTATGGGTCACCAGTAGAGTGGATTTTCGGATAGTCGAGGCCATTTCCTCAGTAAATCAATTCCGTCAGTTGTCTTAACTAACCCGCTGGAGTAAATACTTAATTGTTTTGCCACCATACAGTCAAAGTAGTTTACCGTCGTCGGAATATGCAACCCGAGGTACGTGGGTTTGTTGGCACTTGTCTTGCAATCAAAAATTTGTGTATTTTCTTTAGCTAGTTGAGCACATCAGCAACTTTTTAATAATCTACTTTAATCATCTAAGATACGGACTAAAGAAAATACGAAAAGTATAAATTAGACTACAGCAAAGCAACACCAATTTTCCTCAGAAGAGTTTCAAAATTTCTGCCACCAGAATGTCATACGGCACACATTTTCTCCACCGTACTACCTAGCAACTAATAGCCCGGCTGAAAACATGGTCAAAACGTTCAAGCAGAAAATCAACGTTGTTCGCGTAAAGTACAAGAATTGTTCCTGTTATAAATACTATTGAAATGAGCACAATTTGGTTTTAGGAACTATATTTTAGTTTATAATACATTTATACAATTACATTTACATTTAAGAAGGTTATTCATGGAGGGAGGCTAGAATAGATATTTAAGTTTAAGAGTTTTGTTTAAAAGATTATTTATGAGCCGCTTAATTAGTTACAACAACAGTCCCACCTTTAATGTTGTTGAGGTTGATGTACTAAATCGGACACGGTGAATGGCACGTCGTAGGTGGACGTCGTGGTGCATCTTGGAAGGTGATGTGTCCCAGGTGGCGTTGGCTTGCAGACGGACAAGGACAAACCCCTATATTGTGCCAGGCCCGTAGCTAGAAAATTATTTCAGATCGGGCGAACCATTGCCCAGGAGGGGCTAGTTTGCCTGTGTTTCAGCTATTTCTGCAGAAGTGTATAGGTCTATCTTACTATGATATGTCATGCAAATACTAACCCAGGTCGGGTGTAGCCCTACTTGGTCCCCACCTGGCTACGAGCCAGTATTTTGTCCTGTGTGGCAATTCGTGTCGCTGTCGGAGTGGGGAGGTTATCCTTGATGCTTGTAGCAACTACTTGTTGAATATTATTAATTCCTGGCCGAGTGGCCTGGTTACAGTTCCATTTTGGATGTTAGAACAAGCAATGCTTCGCACTGCATGGTTCGTAACAAAGTGTCTAAGAGTGTTCCAACATCTCTACGAAAACAAGGAAGTCAAACCTGGATAACTTAACACAGTGAAAGAATGAATGATTGTAGTTATAAATATATTACAGGAACTCCAACCACGGCTTTAATTGAACATAGTCTTTATAAAACACATTTTGTAATAAATTCTCTAAATTTAAGAGCTTGATGCAACGAGCATACAAATGAGAATTCGCTTAAAATTTATAGCGTATGTTTGAATAACGGTTTAAATATCAAGAAAGTTATAAAGATCTTCTAACTTGAAGCTGCACAACATTATCTAGTTCTGAATCAGAACCATGTATATTAACATACTCTTAAGACATCAAATAAATACTGAAATCTATGAAACACATGCTATGTGAAAAACAACACTAAGTTATGTGTACTGCAATCATCATTTTACTAAAACAACATTCTTTGGGGCACTAAACCCTTGCGAAATCAAAGCGGTTGGTTTCTTGCTCTTTGCAAAATAAAAGCATGACATTGGTTCCATTTTCAGAATCCAAATATCTCACATTTAATTTTATTGAAAAACCACTCGAATAGCTTCAGTTTAAAAATTATAATTCCTTAAATGTTAAAATTCAGGCCCATTTAACTAAGAAATTACGTAGTATTTGTACTTTTGTAACGTTTAGACTTACAGACGCAAAGGATCATTCAATCGTTACATTGTACATAATTATATAATTTTTGTTTCCTTAATAAAAATAAAATTCAGGCCTTATTCCTTATGAAAAATTAGGTACGGTTTTATAATGCAGCTTATAGGATTTGTAGTTATTTAAATTTACTGTGTATATTTATTTTGAACATTTCATTGTGCAATATTACGTAAACTATTTAAATACTAAAAATTTAACGAAGTTTTTACCGCATACTGCTGTAATGTTCAGTATAACTTCAATCTACAAAGAATCTATTCCATAGAATTGCACTCTCAAAATAATACGGATGGCAGAAAACAGCAGTTTTGTCTACATAATATACATTGTACGATTGTCGCACATCTCATTATGCTATTTTTTTTTATTCATTCGTGAACTAAGCAATATTTATTTCTGTTTATGAAGGCCTCTTATTAAAAAAATATATCATATGTAACAATGCTCACCGAATTCATGGCAAAACTATTTCTAAGCAATGAAAGGGAGCTGCTCTGTTATGTTAATGTTTTAAGGTTGTTTCTTTGCATGTTAAAGATCCTGTTAGCATAAACGAGTTTAAAGATATCATTTAAATAGTTTTCAATATATTTTTTTATTTTGAGTAAACAAAACACTCAAGTGTATTTTCACGATTGTAAAATTGACCACCACCTTTACTTATTACGGAAGGTCATAAATCGCATAGTAAGAATATACATCATTTTCATGCATAGGGTATATTCCCCAAAGAGTGTATCCGTCTTTTGTAGCTATCCTCACGACATATATCTCATATAATATGAATAAAAGTATGCGACCTTAAGTTTGAAAGGAGATTGTATCAAACAAGTTGATAATAATTTCATAACCAAGTAATTATTAGTCTTACACACGAGACATCACATTACTTACAAAAAATATTGGTACACTACAACGACTTCACTACAGTTAGAGCTGATGCATGATATAGTATGGAATCAAAAAAGTAATTAGATATGTTCATAATAACCGCCTGCCACTTGCCTACTGCTACCCGAGGGCATACTTCATTGATACAGGTTGCTGAATTTTAAACAACGCAACAGTGTCTAACGTCAACATTTTGTTACGTATTGCGTTGACATGAAGGCAAGAGTAAATTGTGGACGCTTCCAACATCTTTGTAAGTATTCCTGTTAAAAATAGTATTATATTCTTTGCATCATCTTTGAAATATGTGAAGAATTTGTGCAATGGGACTATCACAGGTTGTTAGCTAGACGAGAGAGTGTTAGTCACTCTCCAGAGCTGAACTTATGAGAATGTCCTGCGCACGAAATAGTACTTTTGTTGGTTTCTAATTTTGTAAGTTGTATGATATAATTAGGATATCAGGGCCAATCACTAGGGCACTGAAAAATTCGCGTTTTCTTTCCGGCACAAGCTAGAATTCCAGCAACTACACGTTCGTGTCACTTTCGCAATTGGCCATTGACTTATTTGACACCTTCTGAATATCGCTCGGCCAAAAAAATGTAACTTATCACTTGCCCATTTTACCGTGGAAGCGAGCAGCTAATGAGCAGCTGCTATCTGTTTGAGAAAACATACATTCTTGGAGGCTAGCCTACTGGTCAGTGAACCCGCAAATTTTCCAGGCTCTGCCAATCACTTGTTCAGCGTTCATAACAACACTTTGGTGTAGTAATAACTAAATTGAAATCTGCATTTACTAAGCAAGCGCCAATGAGGAAATCATAAGTGAAAAAGAAATAATTTTTAAGGTAATATTTGTACTAAACAGTGATTAATAGTTTACAATACTGTAACTAACATCAGTTCCTGCGAACAGTAGAAATGACTACTTATTCCTTACCACTTTAATAAATGTAAATGTATTTTGAATTTTAACGTGGAGTGTAATTCGTGATCTGTTAGATATTCATTCTTTGGCTTGATAAAAAATAGTCACCAGTTGTATTACATCAAAATCTGGTTATGTGACCACTTTGTCTACGATACAACACCGATTGAGAAAATATATTTCTTATTTCACGTAAAATTTTCAAAGGAGTTCTGTACAACTATTGGTAGAGTCTTTGGAAGAAATGCACTGTCGTAGAGCGGCTCACCCCTTACGGCATACCCACCGCCACGTCCTAACCCCTGCTAGAAGCTTCAAAACCAAATTGTGTCAACACACAGGCCAGACTTTGTGCAAAGTGGTCTGACGAGTTTCCCCCACTCCTCCCTTCAAGGATCGAGCCCTCCCACCCCTCACTGTCGTCATGTGACAGCTGAGGACAGACAACAAGGACTATATAGTGCCAAAGTTTATCACCACTGCTGTTCCAATATGCTGAGCGGTGGCATCGCTTGGAGGGGAGATCAGCGTAGATCTTACCCTCAACAGCGCCCAGAGGCGAGTGTGAGATATTCTGAAGCGCAGTGGCTAATATATCAAGTTCACGTGTTCTGTGATGCATTCCACGTGTTTGTGGAAGGTATGCGAGCCACTTTTGACGTATCAAATTGAAATTACTGACATGTCGATCTGAAAACGCCTTGGAACAGCCTTAACCACAAACAGCACAAACGTGGAAGGTAGGCAACCGAACTCCGTAGTAAAACAATGTAACCTAGTCGTGTTTGGGTTTAATGGAATTGTCATAGGTGCACTCTGGCTATAATAAATTTTTAACCAACTTCAAAAAAGGATGAGGTTATAAACTTCAATTTCTTTTGGTTTGTTATCTCAGAATGCAGTCATTTATAAACCGATTCGGAAATTTTTTTTTTGTTGTAAAGAGGATATTTTCAAGGGGGTGCCAATTAAATTTCATTCGCATTTGACCTTGGATTTTAAAGATACACCATGGAACTCCTCTAAATCTAATAGGAAATGTATAGTGATTGAGATATTGGTAGGTTTATGACAATACATGAGAGATTTTAGTCAGCGCTCAACATCAAGATCTTTTGCGATGACAATCCAAGACAAGGTTGGTATTTAACTATGGTCAAGGACGTTCTGGACTGATTTGGACTGTGAAGGGACAATGGAACTCCTTAACTGAAGGAAGGCTCCGGAACACTGTAAAAAAATCAAGAAACTAAAAATTTTTAACAAAAAATAACACCAACTTCAAAAACAATTTACTCTGGGAAAAAAAACCAATAAATAGTACTTAGAAAGCAATCAATTTTTTAGGACAGTAATAAACAATATTATTTTCATTTTAGGAGTCGATGACAACCAAGCTCTTAAGAAATTTTATGAAATTTATTAAAATTTACAAAATACATTTCAAGTTACGCTAATTCAATGTAGCAATACCAACTAGCTCAATTTACAAATAAACAAAACAGCCTAAAGCGACATCTTAATTGCAAATAAACCTAAATAAACCTATTTACAAACACAAACAGAACAGGGACTTAAAGAGACACCTCAAAAATCTATTGACAAATGAACACAGATGTCATGTAAAAAAATCTAAATACCTTAAGGCTATTCTAAGCTTCAAGAAACCACAACTGAATACAATTAGAGAAAACTTATAGCATACAAGCACATCAAAAATGTAGGTATTGGACACAACAGTCAACGACGTCTGCCCTCGCACGTCTACCAGTATTCGGATTGATTACCAAAGATGCTCTCCTTCCAGCCATGCCATATACGCCCGCCGATGTGCCCCATGCTGTTCAACGCTGCACGACTCCTGTCTTTGTGTCGATTAAGAAATGCTTAATTGCAGTCAACATTAAATTAATTTAGATGTATACCTTCGCTACTTCGTTATTATGTTTGTTAACCTTGGCTGGCACAGATTCCAAAAATAACAATAATTTTATTTTACTGTCCTAATAAATAAATTACATTCTAAGTAGTCTATAAGTAAAGTTATTTTTTTTTATTTTTTAGTGCATATATATATTTTTTTTTTTCGAGAGTAGACTTTTTTGATGTCAGTGTTATTTTCTGGTAATTTTTGTTCAACTTTTTTTTAGATTTGTTTCAACTGTACTTTTTTCCAACCAATAAAATGTCAACCACAAATAATGGAATCTTTGGTAGGATTCCAAGGTTCATTATTTTCACGGCAACAGAAAACAAAACTTATTTTTTGAATTTGTAATTTTAATTCTGTAGTTTTTTTTTTTCAAAAAAAAAAAAAAAAGGAAAAAATATGCAGACCTTATCCTATACAATTCACAGCTTTCATCCATAACTCTCGCTGCTTGCTGTGATAACCGTTATTAGGAAACAAATAAAAGATTATCTCTGGTTTATTTATATTCTTGACGCATATTAAAAATTCCCATTAGGTTTCATCAAACTTCCACTAACAATAAACAAACGTTGAATGGTTTCCTCATTTGATTGCTGTCTGCCTGTGTAGCGGTACACAAAAAAATTGCGCGTCCTGACGTGTGGTTGCCACTCACCACAATGCACTGTGCCTATATTCATCTTTTTCTGTTAAAGACTTCTTTACTTGAAATCTATATGGTAGTGGTAACTACACTTATTTTAAAAACACGCCTATGTATATCGCATCACTCTTTAACTAGCCTATCCCAATGGCCATAAAATAAAATGGTTCACAATCATCTAGTCAGAAAAAGGAACAGACAGCTTCAATACTTATTTGGTTTGTTTATTTTATTATTGTTTCACACTTTACCATTCTGACATTAAATAGCACCATACCTGTTGTGTACGGCACTGTGTGATATATTCGACTGTACAGGTTGCGATGTTGCCGAGTTGTAAATATGCCAAATCATATTTCCAACTACAGTACCTAAAATATATGATAACAGTAATAAAATTCACTGCTTTATTTGTAATACCACAATACTAAAATCAAATCAAACAAAACTGTTAAGATTATCTTGCAGAATGTTAGTACCAAGCATGGAAAAGTTAGGCACCTTGGCAACCAGGTACCTGGGATTTGTAGAGCCCTGGTATAAAAACTTTTTACTTGAGTCCACTGAGTGCTTCTTTTTGCTATGATCCTATGTATCTTCAGAAGCAAAAATTTTAAATTTAAAACTTAGCTGTCAGCACAGAGATTTTGATCACAGGCATGTAGGTGCTTGCTTCAACTTTGCATTTCCTGAACTGGAATGTAATTTCTGCAAATAACATAACTGTGTTTTTACTGTATGTATTTTAACTAGAACATGTCCAAACAATCTGCACTACGTCAATCTAAAGCATCCACATAGGTTGTGACTAATCTAAGTTCAAAAATGTAGGCTAAGTTGAGTATCTTTGAGTGTGTGGCATAAGTAGTGTATTTTGGCGGGTTCTGGGACAAGGGGATGGGGGATAGGTTCGTAGGATCCATAGATGACGTCACGGCCGCCATCTTGGATGACATAATTTTTCCACTTTTACCTCAAAATTTCCCTTTTTTACTTCAAAAACAATAAAATTTCTTATTTTCCCTCAAAATTTCCCAAATTTCCCTCAAAATTTTCCCGGAAAATCAAACAAATACTCAAAAATACTGTACTGCTCAATCAGGCAGGAGGAGGCTGAATACGGAGCAAAAGCAGCCTGAATGAGCAACATTTCCTATCGACAATCATGTTTCCGGCATCCATCTTGTCCGTGATACCTGCTGTAAATTGTTTTACAGTCAACTCCCGAATATCCGGCAGCAGATTATCCGATTTGCGGATTAATCAGCTGTTTTTTAAGGAAAAATAATATTTATTAAGAAAAAATTAAAAATCTTACAATTGTAAAATTCGTAACTTTTCGGCGAGTCGGCAACACTGCGCCAACTGTATTGGCGCGCAACGTGGCAACGCTGTTGTGTGGCAGAGTAAACAATAGATCCTCACGTGTTGATTCATCATCCCTTCCGCCCCCCCCCCCCCTCAAGGTTTCCCACTGCGCTATCCTGCATCCCACGGCCGTACTGCGCATCACACAACACAGTGACAGTTTGAGTTTAGAATTGTACTGAATCAGTCGTGTGAGCATAATGTCTGTTAAACGAAAACATGTTTTTCTAACAATGGAACAGAAACTTCAGATTATCAATAACCTTGAAGGCGGTGCTTCTGTTAGCCAGCTTTCACAGATGTACGGTATTGGAGTGTCAACAGTTAAGGATTTGCGAAATACCAAGGCAAAGATTATTACGTATGCAAGTGCTTCAGACTCTTACCAGCGGGATGAAGAAGAGGAAAACAATGAAAACATCAACATACGAGGAACTTGATAAGGCTATGTTTGAGTGGTTTAGCCAGAAAAGGGCAGAAGGTACCCCAGTGTCAGGTGTAATTTGTGCAGAACAAGCAAAGAAGTTCTTTAAATATCTTGAGATGGAGGGAGAATTCAATGCTTCGTCGGGTTGGTTTACCAGGTTTAAAAACCGTCACGGAATACGAGAAAATGCGGTTCAAGGTGAAAAGTTAAGTGCTGATACATCTGCAGCAAGTGATTTTTGTCAAGAGTTCCAAGAATTCATTGAAACTGAAAATTTACAACCGAAACAAATCTATAATGCAGACGAGACTGCCTGTATTGGAAATGTCTTCCTTCCAGGACACTAGCTTTTGAACCTGAGCCTAGTGCACCGGGCCACAAGTCCAGTAAAGAACGATTGACGGCCATGTGTTGCGCAAATGCTACCAGCGCACACAAAGTGAAACTTTGTGTAATAGGCAAAGCAAAAAAGCCGCGTTCTTTCAAAGGAACAGAAAAATCTAATTTGCCTGTTTCATATTTCAATCAAAAGGGAGCGTGGATGGATCGACAAATTTTTCAATCTTGGTTTGATCACAGTTTTGTGCCACAAGTGCGAGAGCACTTACAATCGAAAGGCCTGCCACAAAAAGCTGTATTGCTACTGGACAATGCACCGTCACATCCTTGTGCAGACGTTTTGAAATCTGACGATGGACAAATATTTGTCAAATATTTGCCACCAAATGTAACATCACTGATTCAGCCCATGGATCAAGGTGTTAATGCCACGATGAAGAAACTGTACAGGGGCAGTCTTCTAAGGAGACATATCGACGAGGGCACTGATCTCAAGACGTTCTGGAAAAGATTAACTGTATTGGACGCAATTTATTGAGTGTCAAAAGCTTGGAACTCAATCAAGCCCACAACCATATCTCAATCTTGGAAAAAAATCTTCCCAGACATCGAAATTTAAGATTTTGCAGGGTTCGAGGGTGAAGAATTTTCGGCTGAAAAGTTATCCGCTTCTTTACGTGGCATGGAAGGGTGCGAAGATGTTGACAGTGCCTGTATTACAGAATGGTATGAGGTGGACTGTACCCTGCCAGGTCACGAGGTGCTGAGCGATGCAGAGATAATATAACGCGCACAAGGTCAAACAGGAGGAGAATCAGATGACAGCGCATCTGGATCGGAAGATAGTGATGGTGACCTGATTCCACAGAAACGTATTATGCACTCGGCGGCGCTGGAATGGACTGAAAATTTGTTGAATTATTTAGAGCAAGAGAGTGATACATCGTTGGCGGATAAACTCACTGTTAGAAAAATTCTTAGCGTGATTAGGAAATAAGAAAGTGGATCAAAACAACAAAAATCCATTAAAGATTTTTTTCAAGCGAAGTAGGCATGGCTTGTTTGTCGTATGGCAAGTTTTCATTAGTGTATTATCATGTATGTAGGCCAAATTTTTTTTTATTGTTTAAAATTATATTTTGTGTAGGTCTCAAGTGGTTTCTACTTATTTAAGATGAGTAACTTAAACTTTGTTTATGTGCATGGCTACAGCATTTTCGTGGGCTTAAGGATAAGAATGCATTAACGTGTTTCAAAGTGTATTAAAATGTTTATTAAATAATCTTTCACACCCTCCTCAATTCTTGTTTTCGTATGTAATAAACGTAGATAAGAAAAACGTGTGAGATAATGGGCCAAGATTGGTTCTTTCTAAAGTGAATTTTATTTTCAAATGGCTGGAAAGTCAACAGAAAATGGAAGCATGTGCGACAAACGTAAGTAGAATGTGTGCCTGTGAAATGTTTATTTTTATAATACTGTAGGTGCAAAGATATTTTACTTGAACGCACTTTATACAGTATAACTTAGTTTACCTCCCACAGTTTGTTTTATGTTCGTCTGTTACAATTTTTTTCTGTGCTTAAGGGTGCAAAGATATTTGACAGCCTTATAAATTATTACGTACATAATACTATAATAAAATAAACTCACGCCTGACGACATTTAGTAACGGCCACGGCAGCGGTCATTATTTATCGAATAGGGCTAGGAATGGTGAGGGGGGGGGGTTTACAGACTTTTTGTTTACAAGCGGGCCAAAAAAAGGTACAGGCGGATTATCCGGCGTTTTGAATTATCCGACACCTCGGCCCCTTCCATTAAAACGGTTAATCGAGAGTTGACTGTATTTAAATATAGGTATCCTTCTTTAAGGGGTTTCCTCCGAGTCTTCCTGAAATTTTTTCTAATTTGCATTCCTACCAAGCCCCACTCCTACATCATAACATAAAATATCTCTTTAACAAAATTAATTTAAATAAGTAACTATACTGCACCTGAACTAGGATAAACTATAAGATTTTCTCTGAGTCTTTCAACTGCAAATGTACGTTAAATTCTATCCATCTGTATGTACATGGTTTTTATCGTACCTATACGTAAGGTGTTTAAACATGTGTGAGTAGTTGCTGGCATATTGCTGGAGAACCGTGAGACTGTTATTTTGTATGTGAAATGTCTGTTCCGAAGTATTCTCTTGAACTCTCGGTTATGTTAACTGTTTAGGTTGTTTATTTTAGGGTATACATCGTGTGAAAATGCAATTTTATCCGCAATGTTGGGTATAGTAATAGTATGTTCCCGTGCTTATAATGGCTTTTGCATGGTAGGTGCCGTGTTGCAGTGCTCTTCGAGAGTACACATCAATGTTTTGTGTTTTTGAGGGTGTTGGGAGGGGGAGGGGAGTTCCAATGCTTGGTGTTGTACCATACTGCGACATATGTACGTGTCAGCTTGATGAGAAGGCATAACAGATGACATCATGAAATGGTGACTCATCTGTAGAGGAGGGTTCATGCGCTGGAAATGCGCTGGCCATGTGATGGACATGTGGTGAGCATGCATGTACTTACTCGTGGAGACATGTAAAAAGAATAGGTTAGTGGTAATAATGTGTAGGGAGAGATAGTGGGTGCCTGTCAGTGACTTATTGTATACATGTAAAAAAAAAATGGTGGTGGGGGATGCTAGCTAGTATGGTAATGAAGTTTGTATGAGTATAATGTGTTGGTTGCTTTTTAATGGAATCTATTTTAAGATAGCTGCATACAAGTAAGTAAATAATTACAGTAGAAATCACAGTCGGGGTGAAATGGTAAGGGAAGCCTGTTTGTTAATGGAGCTCGGGGAAACCTGTTTGTTAATGGAGCTTGCCTGGGTAAGATGTGCTGGCTTTTCACTTAATTAAATATTTTTTTTTTATTTTTAAGTACAATACGGTTATGCTTGTAAATGTACAATTGCTAAAATATTCGGAAGAGTCGGAGAGAATTGTGTTTTTAATTTGAATAATATTTGAAATTTAACAGTATAGTTAGGATGAAGTTCTGGTTTAAGATATTATGGTGGTGGGGCGAACCGGTACGATGTGATGGTTAGTAACTTATTTTATTAATGTTACTATAAAATAGTTTATCTTTGTGAGATACGAGTGGGTCCTGGTTGGAATGTAAAGTAAAACACTGTTTGGAAGACTCGGGGAACCCTCTAATTTTTAAATGTAATTATAGGAGATCACTTGGTTACAGCTAGGTTAAGGTTGGTTAGAGTGGAGGTATGAAGGGATGTGGGGGAGAAAGTCACCTACAGAGTTGCGCCATGTTGCGACACCAATATGATGTCATGTCTCAGGAATGTGATGACTCGTGATGGAGGAGTGAGAGGAAAGTACAAAGGTTAGTATTGCACCATACTGCGACACACGTATGTGCTGACTCGGCGAGGAGGAGGAGGAGGTCGTACAGGATGAAATCATGGTATGGAGGGAAGGAGTGTCATGTGATGAGCACGTGATTAGCATGCATGTGGTGACTTGGGAAGAAAGGGGAAGGCCAAAAGACTGGTGATTATGAGGGAAGGGGGAGGCATCTGGCAGTGACTTGGGTGTACTAACAAAGCCCCGTCTAAGCATATAGTGTTGGTTATTTTTTAATTAAATCGAAAAAAAAAATCTTTTTCTTTATTATGTGTGAGTGGGGTTAGGAAGGATTGTGAATTAGAAAATTTTTCGGACAACTCTGAGAAAACCCCTATGCTTTATTTTATTGGATTTATTGAAAATCGTTAGGGAATTAATAGCTAGGAGGTGTGGTGAGGGAGCTCGCCTAGGTGTGGTATAGTTACAGTATTTGCTTAAAATATTTTTACTAAGAAAATGTTTTTACATTATGAAGTGTGAGTAGGAGTGATAGGATTGCGAAATCAAAAAATTTTTGGAAACTGTGGTATAACCTCTATATTTCAATTTATTGGATTTTACGGTCAACTTTCGGGAACAGCTAAGTTAGGTGTCGGGTTTAAGTAGTTAGCATGAGTAAGGCAGGGGGAGCCCATAAAGGTGTGGTATAGTTATTTACTTAAATTAATTTTACTAAAATTATGTTTTTGTTATTAGGTATCAATTGAGTGTGATTGGAATGCAAATTAGAAAAATATTTCGGAAGACTCAGAGAAAATCTTATACTTTATTTGATTGAATTAATTGAAACTGGTTCGGGAACAGCTAGAATAGCAGTCAGGTTTATGTTATTAGCATGAGGGAGGGTGGGGGGACCTCGTTCAGGTGCAGTATAGTTAATTGTTTAAATTAATTTTGTTAAATATATGTTTAATGTTATGATGTAGGAGTGGGGTTTGGTAGGAATCCAAATTAGAAAAAAATTCGGGAAGACTCTGAGGAAACCCCTTCAAGAAGGCTGCTTACGTTTAAGTACAACAATTTACAGCAGGTGTCACGGACAAGGTAGATGCCAGAATGATTGTCGATAGGAAATACTGCTCATTCAGGCTGCTTTTGCTCTGTATTCAGCCTCTTCCAGTCTGCTTGAGCAATACAGTATTTTTTGAATATTTGTTTAATTTTCCGGGAAAATGTTGAGAGAAATTTGGGAAATTTTGAGGTAAAAACTGGAATTTTTTAAGGAAAAACCGGAAATTTTAATGTTTTGAGGTAAAAATGTGAAAATGATATCATCCAAGATGGCGGCCCTGACATGAGTGGATCCTACGATCCTATCCACCATCCCCTTGTCACAGAACCCGCCAAAATATACTACTGGCATGTCTTCTTACCTACAAGAAGTATACATTCATCTAACACAATACTCCCACTAAGGATACTAATATCTCAGATGTCTCCACACTTCTGACTCAGCTGGGTATTAGCAGAGTGATGCCTGACACATTATACCACCTCGTAATTAACCCACACTTTATTCCAGATAGCACCAACCTTATGTAACTACAAATTTTTGGTAGGAACTTGGAGGTTACTTTCACATTTCAATCCTCTGATACACACATATAGGCAATTGTTTTAAAATTTTGGACAACGATCCTCACTTCTGAATTTTCTACTATTGATAAAAGACTATGCCAGTCATTTCAAAACATTCAAGCAATTTAATGCTGGCTTTTTTTTTATCAAAGTTTACTAGTATACTGAATCTTAACAACTGGCCCGCAAAACAACATGTGTCAATTCTCATTTATTTCTCCCTGATTACACAATATAATATTAAATAGTTAAAATGGGGCAACTTTAAACAACATCTTACACAAACTGCAGGCAACATAACTGTGCAGGGAAACAGCACCAAGATTTCATCCACTATGTACCATACTTTAAGTGTTGAGGATTACAAGAATTTGTAAGCTGCTACTTCTCTTCGACAGTGAAAATACTGCCATTCGTCCGTAGTGACAGACCTAACTCTGACGACCGTAACCTGGGCTGCCCCACATGATTGCAATACTCAAGACACCAACCCAAGGAATGTTGGTGACTTCATCCACATCACAACAACATTGCACAATATTGTTGCGTGCCATGTTCCTGGAGGCCAGTGGTCGGCGGCTGTTTCGTAACACCTTGAGGGCTGGCCGATGATTCAAAGCCCGGGTGGCTCATAGTGGGAATCCCGCCGAACCTACGTCATAGATACCTGTCCCAACTGCGTCTTAACCCTTCGAGGGCGGCTGACGTGACTGCAAGCATATCCGAAACATGATGAAATATCTATTTTTAGACCCCTGTAATGCGGGGAATAACCGACTGTCTGGGCTAGTATAAAAGCACAGAATCGGCAC